>CM055109.1:49046598-49264098 GCA_029204225.1 Diphasiastrum complanatum
CTGATTGCACCAATGATCGATGCAAAAGAACAAGCTCTACAGAAAAAGCTCTCGAATAGGCTCCTCAGTCTTCACCAAAAGCAGGGAACATAGGCCCCACACAAAGTTTTAGAACAGACTTTGCACAGTCGTCACCAAAAGCAGAATAACACTGGCTTTACACAGAAAGCTCCAGAACATGCTCCACATAAAAATCTCTAGAATAGGCTCCACACGCAATGCTTTTCAAACCAAAAACCAGCCAGCTGTAACTAGATAAGTGTAAAAAAAAGAGAGAGTCAGAGATAGAGGACAGCTAGCCAAGTTCCAACGGGAGAGACAGTGACTCAGCCAGGGCGCAGCCATTGGAGAGAGAGAGAGAGAGAGAGAGAGAGAGAGAGAGAGAGAGAGAGAGAGAGAGAGAGAGAGAGAGAGAGAGAGAGAGAGAGAGAGAGAGAGAGAGAGAGAGAGAGAGAGAGAGAGAGAGAGAGAGAGAGAGAGAGAGAGAGAGAGAGAGAGAGAGAGAGAGAGAGAGAGAGAGAGCATTCATGCTCCAGATAGCCAGTGTGAGAGTTAGAGCTCGTTCATGTCTAGAGAGATAGAGAAGCATCATGCTTTCTTTGGCCACTAGCAATATTTCTTGCATATCTTGCAAGAAATCTACTACAGCTTGCACCTTGAGACCTTTGAGTCCGACCGAAACTGGAGAATGTGGCTGAAAGCCATACATCAGCATAAAAGGACTGAATCCGATGGCAGAATGCTTAGCACTATTGTGCACGAACTCAACCAAAGGGAAATACTTTTCCCAATCAGACTGTCGGTGAGAAACATATGCTCTAAGCATATCTTCCAACGTTTGTCTGTCTGTTTGTTCACAGATTCTCTGAATCTGTGAACACGGTTCTGTTGTTCTTTTACTTCTTTGTTCTTTTTTCGTTCTTTTGTAGTTACAGTTCTTACGGATCTTCTTCCTATTAGAACAGTTACTAAATAGAAGTGTTACTCAGGTTGCAGCGTGTATTTCCCAGCCTGTCAGTGGGAGTCGCGGATCCGATACTCAGCTACATGCATTAACCAGACATAGCTCAAGAAGATCAACGTTCTGAAACAATGAGAAATCCTACCACTATCTACTAAATCAAAAAGCGATCAAGAACAAGATTACCTACTGAAACAAGGAACAAGAAACAAGTAACTAGATTCCTAACAGCATTTTAACAGTCTAAGAATCAAAAAACACTCATTTTTTGATGCCTAGATTGCTCAAGAACAATCAAAAACTGGAATGTAAGAAAGTATGCAAGATCTACACCACTATTCCAGCCTATTTAGTTTACTTGAGTGTTGATTCCTACCTTATTTCACAAACAAGAAATGAATCCTAATCCACAACTAAGCAAGAAACAAGGAAACAAGAAAGTAGTTAATCCACAATGCAAGGAAATCAAGCATGCTCATAGAAACTTCACTCAAGAACATTGCCATGAACAAGGAGCTTAGCAATAATCAAGAACTCATGGAGGATCTTCTTTATTTGCTCAAGAGACCTTGACAATACATTCAAAGCTCCCTCACAAGAGAGGGGAGCCCTTAAATAAGCAAGAAGGTTGTCCATGTGGAGCCCAAGTGGCAATTCCACCAAATTAGAAATTACATGTGAAATTTGCCCTTCCACTAAAGGTCACCATCAAACGGTGGCTCACTCTAACTAATTTAAGTGGGGTCTACATTTATTTACAAAGCCTAGGAAATATGATTAGCTCCTACATGGTCGTTCCTTCTTTGGGATACACCATGTAGGCTCACATAGATATTTCACTATCATCCTTGCTAGTAATTTCTCGGCTCTCATGCTCGGCTCTCAGCTTCTTCTGCTCTCCTCCTTCTAAGACCTCCTCGGTCATGGGTGAGAGGTATTCTGTGTCTTCGGCTTGGCTCAGCATCTGGGGATTCTCTGGAATCTGCTAACATTATTCACCCCTAATTTGTTGCAGGACCCACTGCAACACCAGTGATGTCTTTTCACTTGGCATTTGGAAAAACGTGGATCTTTGTTCGCTTTTCCGTAAAACCAGGTGCTTATTATCCGCAAAACTTATTTATTTATATTTGTTTTCTCAAAATTGGAAGTCTCTCAGTTGGCCGCTACATTCCAGCCTTCTTGAGAGCTTCTTGCGAGTCCTGCTCACCTTGTCGTCATGCCATTTGCTTTCTCTCGCTCATCTTTCGTCCTAAGGCTTCAAAAACTTGGAAGCGAAGCTTACTTCAGAAATTGAGAGGCCCCAGGTATTCTCTTATCTTCTCCACAAAGCCCATTTCTTGCCAGTACTCCACCAATGTCACATAACATGACGACATGAAGGCCGCTCTATAGTATAGCCTGGCCATCATTTCATGGTCTTCTTCCGACTGGAGGGCTATATTCGGGTTGATCTTAATAAGATCCAAGCCTCAATCCCAGAAACAATCTTGCTACATCAAAAATGCCATAGATCTGCAATATTCGGCACTTTCTCGCACGCAAAGATCGGCACTTGTTTTGTACTTGTGCTCGAAGTCGAGTAACTGCAGCCTCAGATCATCCGGGGAGATTCTCTTTGAAATTCCAAGAATGACTGGCCACTCGTGGCTTTTCTACCGGCCATGGGTTTCTGCGTTTGAGTGGCATGTAGAAGGGATCCACTCGCTTCCATGTCGGTGCCTTCAAATACTCTTGGAGTCGCCTGCTATCCTTCAGGACTTTATTCCGCCACTCCGGTTGCATTTGTAGCGATACGATGATCTCGGTCCCGGTGGAGTATTGGCTTTGATCTACGTCCTCTTTGCCTCCCCTCATATTGGGAGGATATTTCCTCTCAAACTTTTTTGACTCTCTTGTGTCAGCCAATTTGCCTCTGGGCTTGGTAGGGGAAGTTGTCCTACGCAGTTGGAATGGCCTCGCCAGATAATCATCTAGGGCCTTGGTGCCCGTTTCTTTTTCTTTGGCTTTCTCGCTTGTCGACGGCTCAGCTGCGCCCGTATCTTGTCTGGGCGAGAACCTTCTTGTCTCTGGTTGATCTGCCAGGAAGTCATCATCACCCCCATGTCGGTGTTAGTTTCTGGAAGGTCAGGGATGGAATAATCTGGAGAGAGGGGTGCAGGAACGACAAGTTTCAGAGGGGGTGGGTTTAACAAATTATACGACGCACCGGAGGAGTGGAGTTGTTGGAGGAACTCATCCCGTCGGGCCTTGTGTGTGTTAGCTGGACCTTTTGATGGGCCCATTATTTTGCTAGGAGGTGATGGAGAGAGGAAAGATGAAAGAATCGGGTAAGTTGAAATAAATGTTTCGGAAAAATTAAATGCAAAGTAGGAGGAGGGGTTAAAGGTGGGAGGGGGTTGAGGAAAAGTTCTGGAAGTAGCACCGGCTCTCTGGCCACCTGATCCCGAGCTACCATCTGAAGATTGGGTTTGCATGTCCTGATTTCCTGCTCCATCATTTCCATCATCGTCTCATGGATTCGTTGATTGAGCACTTTCTTGGGCTTGGCACGTCGTGTCCCATAGTTGGTTCGCCTTGTCCAAGACTTGCTGCAGGGTCTTCATGGTATCTTCCAGCTGCTTCTGGGACTCCAGGATGATCTTCTCTTGCTTGGCCACAATGTTTTCGAAATTTTTCTTTTCGCCCTCTCATTCTTGGATTAGCCTTACATATTTTTCCATCCAGATGGCTGAGGCTTGTGGGGCCTAGAATTGAATATCCTTGGGCTTGACTAGAGGAGCGTCGACTGTCATTGCACTCGATGATCCATCTCGTACTTGGTCGATTTGGACCTGGTGCTTCAGTTGCTGCTGGACCTCTTCTAGAGTGGTCTTCTCCCCGACCATCACAGATTTGATTTCCACTGTCTGTCTTTCTTTTTCTTTGGCCAGACTCTGATGATGTTTAATTTCCTAGTCTTGATGCTGGACCTTGCTGTCGAGCATTTGATATTGGCTAACCAACCAATGCATATGGTAGCTCATTTTGAATAGGCCGATCATTGAGCGTTTGGCTGCTTTGGTGAACTTATTAGGGTTAGTGAGGGTTGGGTACTGATCTGGAGTGTGGGATGGTGAGGCTAAACCAAAAAATAAACGTGTTGTTAGAGCTGAAGATGGACGTGGAGGTGGAGGTAGTGGAGGGATGATGTTAGTAACTGTTGTGGTGGTGGTGGTGGTTAGTGGAGGGGTCAGACTTCTTCTTGGCTGCTTCTCCTTCTCTGGCTCATCGTCACTTATTTCCATCAGGTCCACAACATCAAAATATTGTGATGTGTCCAATGTTGGACTTGTTGGGCCTATGGTTGTTGGTCTTGTGGTTGCTGAGCCACTTCCGTGACCTGGGGACTGGATATCCCCACTCCTCCCCCACCCAAAACTTGTGCCGATGGTGATGTTGGTGACGTTGGCATAGTAATCAGTGTGAGTGGGGCGGTGACTTGATCTGGCTGACCTGTGACTTAAGATATTGTCGTGTCAGGTGCTGGTGTAGAGATAGTTGCTTCATCACCCCCGTCGATGACATGTGAGGGTGATGAGTGTGGTTGTGAGACCGTGGATGAGCTTCCATCATATGAGGTGGAACCATCTGAAACTGATCCCGTTGGTGATGTGCTTCTAGCTTGAAGTTTATTTTGCAACATTTGTTGCCTTGTGTCTGGCAACTGGGCCTTGGAGGTATCGGCCTCTTGAGCTCCGGAGGTTGCAGCTGCCTGTGGGTCCGGTTGTGGGCTTCTTTGCTTATGTACTAGAGCGAAAATACTAGTGTTTACTCGTTTAGGCTGGGATCCCGATGGTAAAGTGGCCCGTGATTGTGTACGCTTGGACTTTGTTGACTCAATGGGAATTTCCCATGCCTTGTCTGCAAGCTGCAAGTGTTGTTGAAGCTTTGGCCCGTTCAAGACTTGGTGGAGGGTGATATTTGTCAAGAGATATCCGAGTATTGCTATCGGCTGCTTGTTCTTAATGCACTCATGAAGGCAGTTCGAAACAAACTGTGTCCAATCATAGAGGTTCTAGGCATGCAGTCGTGAATCTGTCATCATGTGAAACATGGACATGGGTACCCTCTGCAACTTGGTTCTTGGTTGTTGTGTGCACTTTGTCAAGTATGCACATGCCGCTTGTAGTTGTGGGTCATTGATTGCTTCGACTCGACACCCGTCCTTGTTTTTCTACTTCGCCACAGATGGGTCAATGAATTTGAAATATGTAGTCTGCTTGCTTTTTTTAAGTGTCCTAGTGACAACATTGGGTCCTCTTGGGAACCCAAAAGGTTGCAAGTCGGCCGGTGCAAATGATATGTTGTAAACATAGTTCCTCACAGGAGGAACTATTAGCTGGCACGACCTTGCTGTAGCATTGTAGTTGGCATATATCATATGCACGAGGTACGGCCTTTGATACCCCGTCAAGACTGGCATCTGAAACTCAATGGCTCAAAAGAAGGATGCTGCCTGTTGGTACTAGTGTTGCATTTCAGTAATATCCAATTTGGACAATTGGATGTCGAGCTTATTGGCATCAGGGTCATCAGAACTGGAGGCAGGGTTGGTAGACATGATGAAAAAACTGGGAAATAAAAATCTTAAAAAAGGGTGTCAGTTGAGATTTCAGACAGGGTTAACAGGTGTTGGTTGAAATGTGAGAGAGGGCGTCAGCTGAGATGTGAGCGGAGGGCGTCGACTGAGATGTGAGCGAAGGGCATTGGCTGAGATGTGATGGAAAGCGTCAGCTGAGATGTGATGGAAAGATGTCGACTGAGATGTAATGGAAAGGAATGGTCTGTGAGGAACTGAGGTTGGGAAGGAAGGTGTGTGAAAGTGGAGGTGTTGTGGATAGAAGTGTTTGGCAGATGTGTGGCAAACGAAGTATGGTGTGAACAATGGAAGGTAGAAGTTCCAAAAAAAAAGATGTCGGTATATGTTTGTGACTAAGTGGAAGGGACGAAGATATTGGGAGAAGTAAAGGAAGTAGCTTTTGGTGAAAACGGTTGTTTGGAGATGATGAAAGAAAAGTGTGTATGATTAAAAGGTGATACTCAATAGTGTAACGGAAGCATGTGGAATGCTTGCGTGACACTACCCCTTAGCATGCGAAATGTTTCAAATGCTTTGTTCTCCATTGGCGATATTAGGTTTGGAGACTGTTTGTGATGGCGCTCTCAATGGGAAACACACTAGGATGGCTAATACTGGGTGGAGATGGTGTGGAAGCAACCACTGATGCACAGAATGAGAGAGCGCCAGGATCGTGTAGGAGAGTCAAAAAATCGCCAGTAGATCATCGCGAGAGAGCTCCAGAGTTCGCACTTCGCTGAGGTGCGAATGGCATCGAGGTGATGGCATTTATGGACGCCGTCAGCTGGGTTCGGGCGCGATGAGACGTGTCTATTTGTTGAATTTTGAATGAGAAGCGTCGGTCGAGATTTGATGGAGTCGCGTCGGTCAAAATCTGAGAGAGTCACGTCGGTCGAGATATGAGAGAGTCGCGTCAATCGATATCTGAGAGAGTCACGTCGGTCGAGATCTGAGAGAGTCGCATGGTCGAGATCTGAGAAAAATCCATCGGTTGATATTTAAACGGATCCCATTGGTTGAGATTTGCGCGGATACCGTCGGTTGAGATTTGAGCGGATCCCGTTGGTTGAGATTTGAGCGGGTCCCGTCGGTTGAGATTTGAGCGGATCCCATCGGTTGAGATTTGAGCGGATCCCATCGGTTGAGATTTGAGCGGGTCCTGTCGATTTAGATTTGAGCGGATCCCGTCAGTTTGAGATTTAAGCGGATCCCGTCGGTTGAGATTTGACAAAATCCCAATATGAAGAAATGGATCTGTGTGATGCAAGTGAAGAACTTCAAGGGAAAAATATGACTGTGGCTAAGAGTAGAAGTTCGTATGAAAAAGGTGTATCTCCATAAATGTTTGTATGCCTGAGATACCAGTCAGACAGAAATGAGGTGGCTAAAAGTGTCAGAATCAATTCTATGGTGTAGCCTATCATTTGTTGATCTAGAACATCCATGACCCATGAGTATGTACAGGAAGAAGAGAATGCATAGAAAGTACATAAGTAATGGTATGAAGTATAAACAAGGAACGAGATGAAAAATAGGCATGCAAAACTAGAACTACAAGCAAGAACATAAGAAAAATAGAAAGAAAGACTAAAAAATGTAAAATATATACTAGGGAAAAGATGTTAAATTGGGTCAACAAAAAACAACTCTTCGTACTACCGCCTTAGACGACCACCATTTACGACAGTGTCTAGGAGGATTTCGTCAAGTGTTTGCAACTAGACTGCACCATTAGGAAAGATTTTATCAATAACATACGGCCCCTCACTTCTGAATTTCAATTTGTCGGGGTGCTTCTTGGATGTATAAAGAAGCACCTGGTCACCTAAATGTAGATCTTTATTGCATAGGTGACGGTCATGCCAAGCCTTTTGGCGTCGTTTGTTAACCAGTTGTGCGTGGTAAGATATAAGTCTTGCCTCGCATAACTGGGTTAACGTAAATACCCTGGTTTTGAGTTGTTGTTCAATTGCAGCTTTTTCACAGAGATCTGTTGAAAAAGCTTCCATGACTCCTAATGATGGGACTAAGAATTCTACTGATACCCCCTCTTGACCATATACTAAGTGGAAAGGGGTAACCCACCCAGTGGCTTTCTTCGGGGTGGTGCGGTAAGCCCAAACAACTAAGAAAAGTTTTTTTTCCCAATTAGAGCGACTGGTTTCAACTATCTTGGTCAAAATTTTACATATCATCTTGTTAGTTGATTCAACCTGGCCATTATATCTAGGGTAGTATGGTGTACTTTTTCTGTGAACAACAAGGTAATGGCGTAGGAGATTATCAATGACAGCTTTCAAAAAATGTGTGCCGCGATTACTAACTAGCTCAATGGGACAGCCAAAACGTGTAATAATGTTTTCGTAAAAAAAATGCGCGACTGTTTTTGCATTGGCGTCCTTCGTTGCTTTTGCCTCCACCCACTTAGTGGCGTAATCTGTGGCTATGAGGATGTAACGAGCTTGGGTATGTTTTGTTGCTAGACTGATTGGTCCAACAAAGTCAATTTCCCACTTATGGAAGGCTTTGCCTTCTATAATGGGAGTCAATGGCGTGAAGTCTGCTTTGGTGTTTTTATTGGCTCGTTGACAAACATCACAGGCTGCAATGACAGCAAACGTGTTCTTAAACAAAGATGGCCACCACAGTCCTGCTCGAAGGATAATCTTTGCTGTGGCTTCAGCAGAAAAGTGGCCACCTCCAATGCCCTCATGAGCTTGAGATATGATAGGTCGTATCTCAGATTCATAAGCACATCGACGAATGATACCGTCAACGCCCCTTTTGTAAAGTTGTCCTGCAATTAACTGAAAGGGCGCAGCTTTTAGCAAAAAATTTCTTTTTGCCGCCGTACTCAGGCCTTCTTTGAGTCTGCCTGTTGTGAGGAACTAAGTGATCTCTCAGCCCATAAGGGTGTAGCATCAATCTGAAAAAGGCATGCATCAGGGAGATCATCGTTGACTAGTGTAGTTGCTTTTTCAGCACTTGGTAGTCTGGAAAGGTGGTCCGCCATGAAATGTTGGGTCCCTTTCCGAACGACTACGTGAAAATTAAATTTCTCTAAAATCAACAGCCATCAAGCTATACGTCCCGTTTTACAGGATTTATTAACGATATATAGAGGGACTTCATGGTCTGTGTAGAATGCAAAGGTCTGGCCTAATAAATAATGTCTTAGGTGTTGCACGGCATAGACCATCACCAATGCTTCTCTCTCAGTGGCTGTATAGTTTACTTCAGCAGGCACCAGTTGCCTGCTCAAGAAACGTATTGGGAAGTCTTTGCCATACTCGTCTGGTTGTGCAAGAAGACCTCCAATGGCATACTTACTTGCATCAGTATGCACATGGAACTCTTTCGTGTAATCTGGCGAGCGGAGTATGGGAGCCGTGGCGATGGCTGTTTTCAACTCTTCAAAGGCCTTAATTCGTTCTTCGGTCCAGCAAGGATCTACCACAACTAAATAAATGAGGCGTGCCTTGCCAACATAGTCGATTATAAAGATGCGATAATGATTTGTATGTCCGAGGAAAACATATACTTCCTTCACTGTTGTAGGTAAGGGCATTTCCACTATAAACTTGATTTTTGATGGGTCGATAGAAATACCGTCCTTTGAAATTATATGTCTGAGTATGACCCCATGGGTGACCCATATTTGGCATTTATCAGGGTTTAGTGAGATTCCAAATCTACGACAGTGAATGAAGATTTTCTCCAGGGGGTCAAGGTGTGTAGCTGTGGAGAAATGTACACCTAGATCGTCGAGATAAATCTCCACGATCCGATGTAACAAATCTTGAAAGGCCAGTTGCATCCCTTTGGAACGTTGAAGGGGCGTTGCATAAGCCAAAAGGCATAACGTTATAAGCATAAATCTCATTCTCTGTTGCAAAGGCCGTTTTATGTTTATCTTCAGGGGCTATCTGAACAAAGGAATACCCACTGAATCCATCCAAGAAGCTGAAAGCTTCAACTCCTGCCATTTCCTCTAGGATTTGGGTCATTAAAGGCAAGGGAAAATGGTCTTTCTTTGTAACCGCATTAAGGTTTTTGAGATCGACACTAATACAAAGCCTGCCGTTTTTCTTGGGTACAACCACAATGGGTGATACCCAATTAGTATGTTGAACTTCATAAATGAAACCAACATCCAACAATTTCTTAATATCTTTGTCGATCCTCTCACGATAGACAGAGTTAGATCGATAGGGTTTAGCCCTAATAGGCTTAGCATTGTCTTCTAAAGGAATCCTATGGATGACTATTTCAGGTGGAATTCCTTTCATTTTCGTATAAATCCATGCAAATACATCCCTGTATTTGCAAAGTAAAGTTTCTAAATCAGAAAGTTGGGTTGATGACAAATGTGCACCAACATGAACTATTTGATCTATCTCCTCGTCAAGATCTTTAAGGTTTAGTAGAATTGTCTTAGCAGGTCCTTCAAAGGAATTCGAACTTGGTGTAGGTTCCCGATGCGGTTGTGGTAACTGGATAACAACGTCATCCAGTGTAAAGTCTTTGAACTTCTGTGGAAGATCAAAAGGTGGATCAACAAAAGGTTCGGGAACTTTGGGAATCATTTGAGGTGATTCACTACTAGATGTGGAAGCTTGGTCGGATTGTTTGGTTTCTGTCCCTTTTGACAAGGGCTTGATCGGCTGTTTAAGCTTCTCACGCATTTGTTTTTGACGCTCAATTAATTTTGTATCAATAACTTTAGGTTTTTGTAATCGAGGTTTTTGTGGTTTTTGAGTGAGTGGTATTGGTACATCACTTATCATATCGTCGTCAATTGTATCCCAGACTTTGTCGGGATACACATCCCATGTATATACTTTGGGTTTGGGCTTGTATGTTTGTGTGTTGGGTACCTTGGATGTCAGTTGGATGTGAGGCAACGATCCTGGTGTCGTTATCTCCTTAGGAATTGATTTTGGCGGATAAGGTTGTGCATCTAGATATAGGAGTACATGCTCATCCGTCATGTCTACATCATCCATGGAAAGAATACCTTCTTCCGAAACATGGGTGGTAGAGACACTAGGTTCTCCTGGGCACCACGCTATAGGAATCGGGTCAATCATCATAAGTGGGATGATGAGTGTGTCAATGTCTTTAGAAGATGGGAGAATATCCACATCTGCTACAGCAGTTTCGATACGACATCGATTGGAATCAGCACAGTCCACAGTGGCTAGTGCGTGACCCCAATTGATTATGTCCGTGGATCTCGTATAGTGACCTTTTGGTTGGATCGGGATGCTATCTGATTCATCATATGTTGTGGATGACCAATCATCGTATACCTTGGCGGGCTTGACATGGCCTGTTGAGTCAACCGTGACTCGTTTATCATGGTTACCAAAGGTAATTTTGCTATGCTTCCAATCTTGGACAACACCTGCCATCTGGAGCCAGGGTGTACCAAGAAGGAGTTTATATGTATTGTTATCTTCTGGTAAATCTAAGATGACACAATCTATCACAAATTTGACATCTGCTATGCGAATTTTTATATTTGATAAATGACCAACAGGGTCAGTAACTCGTTGATCAGCCATGCGAAGTTTATATCGTGGATGATCGAGGGTATGGAAGCCCCATGACTTTGCCAATGACAAAGCCATTATATTAACGTTTGATCCACTATATAGGATAGTGAATACTGCGGGATAGTCTTTATAGGACAAAGGTAGGGTGATGCTAGGACCCTTAGCAACACCTATATTCAACAGATTCATAGGAATCTGGGGAATTTTAGGAATCTCTTATGTTTTCCACTGTTTATCAGGAATAGTAGGCAGCTGAAAACTTTGATGGATATAACGTTGAAGCCTAGTGAAGGATTTTATTGCAGTATGAAACGACATGGTGAGTTGAGCTTGCAGGAGGTCAGAAAATACTTCAAGTCCCTATAGGGATTGCTCCTTTTTGGGGATATGAGCTGATAACAGACTTTTTGTATGTTCTTCCTCTCGCAAAAACTCATTTTGAAACTCATTGTATTGTCGTTGTTCCACTTTTGGATCTGGGTAATCTTTTGGTAATGTGGAAGCCGTCAAGTGGCTTCCTTGGGGGTCAACTGATTTGACATTATTTTGTTGTTGTTCTTGTTGTTGGCGTTGTGCTCTGAACTCTAACAGGTTCGGATGAGATATTAAGAAAGAAGGCTATCCATGTGGAGCCCAAGTGGCAATTCCACCAAATTAGAGATTACATGTGGAATTTTTCCTTCCACTAAAGGTCACCATCAAAAGGTGGCTCACTCTAACTAATTTAAGGGGGGTCTACATTATTTACAAAGCCTAGGAAATATGACTAGCTCCTACATGGTCATTCCTTCTCTGGGATACACCATGTAGGCTCACATAGATATTTCACTGTCATCCTAGCTAGTAGTTTCTTGAATCTCATGCTTGGCTCTCAACTTCTTATGCTCTCCTCCTTCTGAGACCTCCTCGGTCATGGGTGAGAGGTATTCTGTGTCTTCGGCTTGGCTCGGCATCTGGGGATTCTCTGGAATTTGCTAACACTGCCCATCAAATTCTGGGTGATCTGAAGAACTAAGACTAAGGGTTGTTTCAAGTTTTTCAAAAACTGCTTGCCAAAACTTGCCAGTGAACTTGGAGTCACAATCACTAACAATATCATTCAGCAAGCCATACAATCAGAAGAAACAAAAAGGGGGAGATTGGGTTTACCTATGACTCCTACAAGATTCAAAGGTAATGTGTAATGAAAAATTGGGCTAGTTCAGGTGCCTTGACAGTTAATTTAGTTGGTATAAATTGTGCCATCTTGGTTAGTCTGTCAACCACCACCCAAATGGCATCGTGATCACTCCGAGTTTTAGGGAGTCCAACCACAAAATCCATTGAAATACTTTCCCATTCTTACTGGGAATTTTCAAGGGATGAAGAAGACCCACAACTTTGAGTCTTTTTGCTTTGTTTTGCTGGCATTGTTCACAACTTTGAACATATGCCTCCACATGACCTTTTCATCTTAGGCCAGAAATTTTTTTGCCTAACAAGGTCAAGTGTCCTCCGTATGCCTAGGTAACCAGCACAAGGGTTGTCATGACACTGTTGCAGGATTTGGGCCCGCAAGTCCTCCCTATTTGGCACACAAACCTTTTCCTTTCAAAAAAGCAGGCCATTCCTTATGGAATAGTCTTCAAGTATCTTATCATTACGGGATTGCTTGGGATCCTGCATCCCAAGGTCATCACTAGATCTAGAATTTCCTGTTAGGACATCTAGCCAGATGCGACCAAAAAACAATCGGTTCAACAAAGATCTCGTAGTGAAGGATACAAATCATATTGGATCTCAACAAAGCATAACTGATTTATCTCTCCAATCTGACTCAAGGCGTCGACAATATAGTTCAACGTACCTTTACGATACTTAATGTCGAACACAAACTCTTGAATGAGTTTCGACCATCTAGTCTTACGGCCACGAAGGTCCTTGGCATCACAAATATACTTGAGGGATTGGTGATCAGTCATTACCGTAAATTTGGCGCCATAAAGATAATGCCTCTAGATTTTTAACGCGTGAATGACTGCAAAAAGCTCCTTCTCATAGGTAGAATACCTATCTGAGCAGGCTCCAGTTTCTTGCTTTCAAAAGCCATTGGTCTACCGTCCTGATAAAGGACCGCTCCAACAACAAAGTCACTAGCATCCATATCAACCACAAAGGGCCGGTTAGGATCGACAATGTGTAAAATTGGAGCCATAGAAACACAGTGCTTGAGAGTCTCAAAACTCTCATTCATTTCATCTGTCCATGTTATCAATGGACTTTTTCTACAGCTACATTTTTTCTTCACCCCCTTAAGAACGTTCGTCAAGGGCAATGCTATTAAGGCATAGTCCAAAATGAATCTATGAAAGAATCCTGTGAAGCCCAAAAAGGATTTCACATCACGAATTGTCAAAGGTCTCGGCCATTCTCGCACCTTACGGACTTTGTCAAAATCGATTTCAAGACCTTTATCCGATATGACATGGCCTAGGTATTTGAGTTTAGTTTGAAAGAACTCACATTTCGACTCCTTATCATAGAGCTTTTCTTGCCTTAGAAGATCTAAGACAATAGAAGATGCTCTTCATGCTCCTCAAGGGTCCAACTATAAATTAATATTTCATCCAAATACACTGTAGTACTCCCTTTGCTTATACGATATCGTCTCCCTGGACCAACAAGACTCCTGAGGAGAAGCTTAAAAATGCTGCAAGAAGCTTTGGCATAACTCCTTCCATTATCGTTCATGCTGGAAAGTAGCAGGCGCATTCGTGAGTCCAAAAGCTAACGCTAAAAACTCATAATGGCCATATCTAGATCAAAATCCAGTCTTAGGAACATCTTCATTCCTAATCCATATCTGATGGTAACCTGATCTAAGATCAATCTTGGAGAAATACTTAGCTCCATTCAGACAATCCATAAGCTCATCCATCCTAGGTAAGGGATATTTGTCCTTGATGGTTAAATCATTTAACTTTTTAAAGTCACCACACAAACGTGTGCCGCCATCCTTTTTACTAACTAAAAGGATTGGTGCTCCCCAAGGGGACTTACTAGGCCGAATATGGCCCATTCTAAGGAGTTCTTGTAACTGCTTAGAAATTTCATCCTCTTCCTTGATGCTAACCCTGTATGGAAAAAGAGATACAGGTTGGCTTCCAGGAAGCAACTCTATCTGATGGTCAACACTCCTTTGGGGAGGTAGGCCATCAAGGAGTTTATCAGGAAAAACATCGCTATACTCTTGCCTAACCTTGTTAGATATTATTCCTTCAAGTGAGTTAACACTTAAGGGATTATTTACAAGCACATTCAAAGGCAAATGCGATAAATCACTATTTAGACTCTGGACTGCATGGTCATCCACATAGATTTCATCTTTCAAAAAACAAAGATAAACTTTATTACTAGAATATTTCAAATATTTCACAACTTTTAAAGTAGAAACCAAAGGATCAAAAGGCCTATTTACATCGCCTTTTAGCTCAATTAATGAGCCCTTATGCAAAAAGAAAATACTACGAGTAACATAATCTTTTCTTAAAGACTCATTTTTAGAATAAAACCATTCTTTTTCTAAGATTATGTCTACACTATCCAAGTTCATAATATGAAAATCTAGCGGCTCAACATAATCTTGGATCTGAAGCGACAGTTGAAAATGGCGTCAGGGGATGTGAAGCTTTTTCTTTGGGCAATCTTTTGAAAGATGTCCCTTCTCCATGTATGAGAAGCACAACCTGCCAGTTCTCGCCTTGTCGTAGTCTGCGCGCTCCAATTTGAAGCATTTTTTTCCTCCTTGGGAACCGGTATCCGCCGTCTTGTCTCTGCCCCGCTTCTTGAAAAAAAAAATTCTTTTTGCTCAGCCTTGGGCAAAGATTGCTCCTTGCAAGAGGCAATCATCGAAGATTTTTGCAAAGCAAACCGCATTTTCGATTGTCTGCGGTTGGTTACGCCGCACTTCTAGCTTAAATTCTTTTGGAAGCCCCAAAATAAAATGTAATTTCAACAGGATAGGATCGATTCGTGAGGCGAATCGAGGCAATTTTTTTTGGAATTCTTGGATATAGGCATCTAACGGCCTAGTACCCACCTGCACGGTGGAAACGTTGCCAATGCTCAAAATCATCCAACACCCAAAGAAAAGCCATTTTAAAGGCTTCTTGAAAGGCGTCCCATGTAGAAGGGGCAGTAGCCCTCTCCTTTAGATCCTACCACCATGTAAACGCCTTTTCGCATAAAAACATGAGAGCAGAAGTGATCTTTGTACCCCAAAAAGAATTCCAGATTAAACATTGGATATACGCCAACGGACCGCGAGTGCGTCGAAGAACGTCACTCTTGCTCGGCCATGGCATGTTTGGCCTACATTTCTAAAATTTGGTTTTGCAGAAGATTTAGGGCTTGTACAAGCTAGTTAGTGTCTACATCAGGAGGAGGAGGAGGTGAAGATGGTCGTTCACCCGAGGACATAGCAGGGTCCATGGCACTCTAAGGAAGGAGGTAAAGAAAAACTATAAGGGTTTCGCAACAAAAGGACTTAGAGAACTTGAGACCACTACTCAAGGAGACTAAGCCACAATAAGCACCTCAATGATGGATATGGAGCCTTTACCCCCCATCCCACTTCTTTTACTTCCAAAAAAAAAAGCCTTGTTGGGTGGTGGGCCTTATGGTCACCACCTAGCAAGCACACGGGTCCCAAAAACAAGTGGCATCCTCTTATGGGGTCCACCTACCCTCAAATCACATGGCTACCACCCTCCCTATGCCACCTCACCCAAGGGTCACTTGGGTCATGTCCCCACCCACCTTTTGAGTCACCGCCTTGTCCTCATGGCCTTATGGCCCAAAGACACACCTAAATCTCTTCTAATGCTTGTCCATAGACTAAGGAAAAGGTGCTTGTATAATCGTACGTTCATGAGGAGGAGGTGGAGGAAAAAACTTCAAATTTCCTCCCAAAAGATGAAGAAGATGGAGGATTTACCATTTTTTTTGTATGTGCAGGTGGAAGATTACAAGGAGGTGGATTAAGCCCAAAAAGAAAAGACAAGAAGAAGGGCACACAGGTTTGTACTTGCAGCAAGTACAGTCTGCAATTACAATTGTGTACTTTTATTTTATTTCCCTCCCCTCTCTTAAGATATTTTATGAAGCCAAATTCTGGTTAAAACTTGCTTTAAAAATGTAACTTACAAGGTTTATAAAGTTTGTAAGTTGTATTTCATAACTTAGAAAGCAGTTCTTTTTTTAAACATAAGTTAAGAAACTGTATAACTTATGAATAAAAACTTAGAAATCAAACTTTGCAAGGCTTCAACGTATACCTTCAAGAAACAGGTTTGGAGATAACAAAGTTAATAAATACTTTGTAGCTTTATGATTAAAATTTGAAACGTACTTTTCAAGTACAAAGGTCAAAACTTTGTTTAATAACAAAGTTCACAACGTTTAGGAAGTTTGAACTGCAAATTTGTTTCTTTTTTTCAACTTTTTTACAAAGCTCAATAGTTACAAAATTTATTGTGCTTTGCAACTTGACATCCCATCACAAGCAAAGACAAAGAATACTTGGTAAAAGTACAAGGGATATGATGGAATTTATTCATCTCCCCCAAATGAAAAATCACTTTGAAGACAGCCTGCGACTGTTGCCTGTGTTAGAAAATTTGTTAGCAGGCCGTACGGACCCGCGTGCACAAATGCGCAGGTGCCCGGCAAATATATATATATATATATATATATATATATATATATATATATATATATATATATTTCAATTTTTTTTTTGCATTATACAAAAAAATTTGAATGCAAAATTTTTTTGACTTCCCAGTCCCAAAATAAGGCCTAAAAACCAAAAAGGGCTTTTGAAATTTTTTAAACCGCAAAAAATTCAAAAAAAAGCGACTACTACCACCATAGCTAGCAAAGGTGGTTCGTTTTCAATCAAAATGACCTCGGATTGAGACGAACCAAAAAGCAAAGTTGTTCAAATCGATTCAACAAAATCAACTAAGCCTTAAAAAACCTCAGCTAAAAGCTTAAACCAACCAAAAACGTAAGTTAGAGCGATTGCACCTTATTCACAATGATCGGTGGCTCTGATACCAACTGTTAGAATCCCCATCGTCATGCCGGTCATTGCTAAAGCACAAACAGGTGACGAACACTACGTTACCACCCAACCATAGAGGTACTACCACCTCGCCCCTGTGCACTGGAGCTACAAACCACCATCAAGCAAGCTTAGATCTCATGTAAGCCATGGTGTCCCATACCACCATGCCTTACCCTTGACTCTCGCCTACCTACATCCTGAGGCCTACATACTCATCCTGACCTAACCACCAGTGGAAGAGCTCTTCATTCTCTAGGAGAGAATGAATGCCCAGCTCATGGAGATTCACCTCTAGTCCAGACGGGTCATCTCCCTCCATAGGAGTCCCGCATGACCAATGACACACGACAGTTGTGCACACTGATGCGGGTCTATAACAGCGAGTCACGACACGCCAATAAGACATTGACACATGGCACCAAAAAGACCTATAGCTCCAAATCAGCGTTCTATCCCATAACTGAGACCATCACCTCAAGTTTCATCTTGCGTACCCTTATGGGTATGTAACAATATCACTGTATGTTTCCAGAATTTACCGTTTTTTCGAAGTAGCCTGAAATTATTTTTCAAGTTACTGACTTGCTTCTAGGATTCCACACTTATCAATGAGCCAAGCCAAGTGTACTACATGTACTAAGCAGAGTAAAATATCTCAATGGCAGTTACACATTCATTTTATGACATGCATCTTACAAGAGTGCAACACATCTATAGTTCTCCTGTAGGAAATCAGTGACCGCTTGCTTCGTATTTTGAATGACTTTCTTCTCTTCTGGTTGTATCAGTTGGAATTATGTAGATGTTAACAACAACACAGTCATGGAATTTTGAAAATAAAACATTTTAATGTGAAGTCAATGTAGAAAACTTCTCTATCCCATGCTGAAGATAAAACTATGTAGAGTCCACGAGTCATACTTTCTATGTACAAAATTACATCATAAATCCAAAAGTAAAGACGATTAAAATTTCTTAGAGGCCACAAAAAGGCTAGCGCTAGCACTAGCCTTTTTCTGGCTCTTACGTTTTGAATGCAAGTGTATTAGATGATTGAAAAGTCTCAAAACAAAGCCAGAAACTATTGTTGGCTTTGTTTTTCTGCTAAAAAATACCTGCTTATCAAAGAACAACCAATGAATGAGGGCCAACATGTGAAATTTTAATCATCTTTACTTTTGGATTTATGTTTTTGCATAGGGAGTCGGAAGGCCAAATCATGAAGAGGCCGTACCGTCGGGGTCGGGGTCTACCGGCAGCCCCCAGACCCCGCCGTTGGGGGGCTCTACCCCCCCAAACCTCCCGCCGGGGGGTGATATCGGAGGGCTCCGCCCCCCGAACCCCCCAGCACTTCATGCTATGCAATCTAGCCATCTTCTAACCATCATGGTCTCACATTAGACCCCATACTAACAACCGTGCTCAATTATGGCTTCTCCTCATAATGGGGGCCTTATAGACTTGAGCTCACAGATAACTAGTGATTGAGAGGTGAATGTTTAGTTATGTCTAACAGACACGAACTAGTGCACGTAAATCCACTTCTTTGCATTTCAACTTTTGAAAGCAAATTAAATTCATGGTAGCATCCAGATCTGTTTATTATTCTATGGAGATTTACTTGCAAGTCTCAGAAATTAAAGATTAACATGAAATTATTATTTTTGTGTTGTGCAGACCACCCCATTTAAATGGCCGGATCGAACTATTGGCTATGATCATCATGTCGTATTTCCCAGCCCAACCTATCATGCAGTGAGCAGTCCATTGAGAATATTGTTGCTGGCACATATAGAGTGGGCACACGTGATCTTGACTATGGTCTTTCTTCCCAGTTGACTGCTTTGCCTCCAGTGCTTGAGCAACCTGCCACCCTACACCAAGAGTCTCCCTTGCAGAAAGACACCCCTAGCAATGTTGAGCTTGGCTAGTGTTCTAACAGCATACCCATAGAGCGACCGAGTGACACAACTATGATTGTCCCAAGCTTGTTTGGCAAGGAGATTCAGACGGATATACTACAAGTATGATTTGGAGTCACAAATAAAACTAATCATAATCTCATGTTTGCAAAAGTACATTGTAATATACGTGATTCCGTTTTGTAGGATGTTATATCCTCTTTTAGACAAAACAGAGCCAGGCCCCCTCCTTTCGTTCCTTTGTGTCGCCTTGTGGTGAACGAAGCCATTCGTACGGTAAAAGAGGATATACTTAAATTTCTTAATATGTTTCATGACTATGGATACCTTAGGAAGCTGGGCACATTTCTTGTATCTTTGAAAAGAATCGGCTAGCCTGATTTAGAGGTGCTACAATATGACCTTGACTAGTGGGGTCCAATATGGCGCGCGATCAATGATGAATTTGAGCAAGATTTGGCCGACAGTGAAGAGTGGGCTCATCTGTCCAACAAGAAGTTCATCATATGGGATGGGAACCACAGATCATAGGCTTGGATGAGCCAAATCCATCAAGGTTAAATACTTTGCCATTATTATAATATGTAAATATTGTTGCATTGAATTTGATACATATAAACATATTTGTGTATAACTGCATATTGTTTGAAGAGGCCATTAATTGGTTATAGAAACTACTAGTATATTGTCACAATATCTTTCCACTGCAATCTTTAATCGATAGGTATTCTTTACGTTTCATCGATATAAAATTGTGAGTGTGCAATCTTGTAATGATTTCTCCTAGGGTAGACTTTCCCACCATCAAGGCCCGCCATGTTAGGGTTGAGTGCAGTTTCCTGGAGGTATCCAGGGTCCGCAAGGGAGAGCTGATATTGGCATTGAACTCCATGAACATGTTAGCCAAATCAAAGTGATACTTTTGTGTAGTTTGTGTTTTGGACTTCTCCTGAAACCAGGTTGGTCTACAATAAACAATGGTGTTGTAGGTTGAATCGAGTTCACGTACCCCACACATTATCGCATGATATTTTCATGCTTCAAAAGTTTTGTTGACAGATTCACTATCTGTCTACTGGGTTTTCTCTTCTTCTCTGCATACAACTTATGCTATTTCTATTCTGGTTGTTAGCTAGGCATGTTCTTGATCATTTCTGTTTGTTTCAATGCCCAGATCAGGCAGCAAATTTTCAGGGTTGTAGTATAGTTCAACCTGTCACGGATACTCAGATTTTGAACACTCTTGATCTCTTGAAATCACTTGCAATCATTCTACCATGCAAGCACACCAAGAATGCCCAAAAACAGCTCTTCTTAAAACACGGTTGGGCATTACTATGGCACATACAAATGGAATGCTACAATAGGTCATAGCAAAAGAAAACTAAACTACTTGCAAGACCAGAAAACCTAGACTAGCATGCCACATTCCACATAAAAAACGAAAAAATTAATTTCTACAAGCATTCAAGAACCAAGAAGCTTCATCTTCTTGATTCTTGAAGTTTCCTAGAAACTCAAGAAACCAAAACGTAAATGAATTTGCAAGATCTATACCACCATGTTGGCTACAAATCTCTTGGATGCTTGCAACCTACATTAATCCACAAACAAGAAATGAAATCTAATCCACAACTAGGAAAGCAAGAAAACTAATCCACTCTAAAGTTCACAACCACACACAATATGAATGGAAGGGCACGATCATAGGGGCATCACCAAGAAACCCATCATGATCAAGGAGCTTAGTGTAGCATCAAACTCATGGAAAATCTTCTTATTAAGCATGGAGTAGATACAATGCAAAAAGCTCCTCTTCACAAAGAGGGAGTCTCTTAAATAAGCAAGAGAGCTCCTTAGGTGGCATCCTAGTGGATTTCCACATTACACAAATTACAAGTGGAATAATGCTCTCCACTAGAGGTCACCATCAAAAGGTGGCTCACTCTACTTTCTTTAAAAGAGGTCTACTTGCATTTATTACATTTGCCTAAAAATACTAATTCCTACATGGTCATTCCACCTTTTGAAATTCACCATGAGGCTTACACAGTTCTTGCTTGTCATTTCTAACTAGCATTTCTCAGCTCTCAGTCTTCGTTCATCTCATCTTCTTAGAGACCTCCTCGGTCTAAAGTGAGAGGTGCTCTTAGGTAGCTCTATCCGAGTATCTTGGGGATTCATCAGAATCAGCCAACGACATCCCACCCCAAATGTGTTGTAGGACCCACTGCAACTCATATTGAATGATGTCGCTCTGCTTTGCATTGGCATGTTTTTATTGTCACTTGGAAAAGCGTAGATCCTCGTTTACTTACATAAAACCAAGTGTTTATTATTGTCGGTCTTTATCAAAAAACTGTTTTCACAACTTGCCACAATGAAATCAAAATGTCTTATTGCTGCAAGTTGTTAACATTCTCAAAAAAAAATTGGAGAGCTCCCAGCAGCTTCACAACTTGCATGCTTGAGTGCTTTCGTCATGTCTCTTTCTTTCGTTGCATCTGCCATGGATGGTTTCACTTCTAGTTTCTGGGCAAATTCTAACTTCTGGGAGGTCTGTATCCTCCATATTGCTTCTGGGCATTTCCACAATTCTTTTCTCAGTTGAAGTTTCAG
Source organism: Diphasiastrum complanatum (assembly GCA_029204225.1). Lineage (NCBI taxonomy): Eukaryota > Viridiplantae > Streptophyta > Lycopodiopsida > Lycopodiales > Lycopodiaceae > Diphasiastrum > Diphasiastrum complanatum. The sequence continues at coordinate 49,068,389 of CM055109.1, forward strand.
TCTTGTCAATGCTCTTTCATGATAGGTAGCACAAATCTTGGTTATCAGTCTTCAAGGGAATGGACTCATCATAAAAAAATTGATGGTAGGAATAGATTTGGGTGGACGGTTTGGTAATGGTAAAGAAACATAATGAAGGCTTGGTGGAAGGGTGAAGGAACTGATAGTTCTACAGTTGCAGCCTTGGACCCTTGCAATGCCGAGCTTTGACCACCACTTGCTGGGTGAGGAACTCGTTTTATTTTGTAGGTTCACGGTTGTCTTCATCTTTCTTTTTCTACGGCTCTTTCTTTTGATCCATTACTTTTGGATCTCTTTGGGCTTCATAAGAGAGGATTCAACTATCATTGCTCCAGAGAGTTTCTTTTGATCAAGATCGATCTGACTCATTTGTTGCTTAAGTTTTGTCCTTTTATCCTCAGCTTCTTTGCTTAATTTCTTATATCTTCTATCTGCTTCGCCTGCTTCTTAGATCTTCATTTGGCTGATCAACCGTTCTAGGTGGTGGTTAGTCTTTGCAGGACATTTGCAATGATCTATCAACTGCTTCGGTAAGACTATAAAAGCTGGAGATTTCTCAAAAGAACAATGAACTGATGATAAACAAACAGATGGAAGGTAGGGTGGAGGTGGTGACATCGGTAGATGGTGTGAACGATAGGCATGAAAATGGGTGCATAAGTATGGCAAGAGGCTAGTTGAAGAAGGAGACTGATTTTCCAATGCTTGTGTTTTTCTTTTTCGAAGGATCTTCATCGTGACTGGGATACTTCTTCTGATTGAGTCACTTTGGATTGCCCATCTGTGTTCTTAGCCTTGTCATTGTTGAATTTTGATTTGTGACCTTGGTTGTCAATCTTGCTGATGTTGTTGCTGGCAGCATAACTGCTTCAGTGGATCCAAGCAGATCCACTCTCTCCTCCCCCCCAAAAAGAAATTTGTTGACGTTGTGGCTTGTTACGAGCTCGTAACCAGTGCCGAACCCTAGAAAACACAGATAGGTCAGATACCACAGTCAGGGTCGTGTCCAACGTATATGACCAGCAGGACAAGACAGTGTGAGAAGTGTTCTCCAGCACGGTCTATAGCCATGGCGGGCCTAACACAGCCTAGGGACCCTGTCAGCAGGATAGGGCCCCCATTTGGGTCCCGACACTTGGCAGTAGCATGCTACCAGTCCTCACACTGGGCTAGGAGGGGCTTACTCTATATCAGGGAGTAGGCAAGGTTGGATGGATTAGTGAGTGTTTGCCCTACTGTGGTGTTAGGATCTATTATTGGTCAGAGAGAAATTAGTCAAAATTTCTAGAGCAAGTCCAACGTTGCAAATTCAGTCTTCATCTCTGATTTTTGCCATCAGATTCAGGGAATCAGAGCTGATTTTTGAGGAGAAAGGGTGGTGCTGATCCATCGCTAAGGGATCAAAAATCTACCTCTGAAATTTCAAAGAAATCCAAGGAAATTTGAAGGGTTTTCAAACAAATTTTCTTAACAGGGCCAGCGTTGGACAGGGAGATGAAAAATTGGTTTTTCATCACTGTTTTTGAGGACTTTTCAGTAGTTTGAACATCAAACTAAATTGCCACATACCAGCGCCCTACTACCTGAGTTCAGATCAGAGATTCAAGCAAAAATTGGGCCTTAAATCTCAAAAAATTGGGCCAGATAGAGGGCTGTCCAGCCAGCGAGGGTAGAGAGACACCAAAATCAGAAATTGAAATATTTTTTGGGTCTCAAATCAAAAGCAAACAAGCCAGTTGGGTTGCAATCAGACTAGCGAGCTACTATCCTCAAAGAACCGAGAAATTTGGCACCGTTTTGAAGTTTCAAACTGGCATTTTTTGGGATAGCAGGTCTGAAATCTTGGGGAAAAGAACTGAAAGGGTTCCTCTTCATTCTTTCTTTGGAAGTACAGTTCTCAGAAACAGCTAAGTCATCTTTCCTTTCCCTTGTACAGTTGTAAATTGGTCTTTTAGACGAAAGCATAAGCTCTATGCTAAACAATCCAAATGTGAATTCTTCATTGAAGAAGTAGCATATTTGGGTCACTTCAGATGGGATTAAGATGGACCCAAATAAGGTTAAAGCCATACTCAGTTGGCTGAGACCTCAGAATATTTTGGGACTTCAGATCTTTCTTGGTCTGGCGGGATATTACAGACGATTTGTCAAGGAATATGCTCAGATAGCAGTTCCTATGACAAATCTCCTTAAGGGGAAGGGAAAGGAGTTTATTTGGGAGTCCGCACAGCAGGAGAGCTTTGATGCTCTCAAAACAACCTTAGCTACAACACCAGTCTTAAAAGTCGTCGACCCCAATCAGCCATTTGTGGTCGAAACAGATGCTAGCGACTTTGCAGTAGGTGTTGTGCTAACTCAGGGTGGACAACCATTTGCGTTCGAGAGTAAACAACTTGAGCCAGCTCAAACTAGGTACAGTGCCTATGAAAAGGAACTCTTTTCTATAGTCCATGCCCTTAAGACTTGGAGGCATTATTTGTATGGTGCCAACTTTGAGGTCCTGAGAGACCATGAGAGTCTCAGATACCTTTGCAATCAACCTGAGCTTAGAGGTCGGAAAGCTCATTGGGCAGAGTTGATGCAAGAGTTTGACATGTCTATCAGATATAGACGTGGAAAATTCAATACCTTATCAGATGCCCTTAGCTGAATGCCTATGATAAACGAGCTGAGTTTTACTCAGATTCGTAATGAGTTACTCGAGTCCTTGAGAGGGAAATGCCAGCATGATGCATTCTTCTCTACTATCTGGAACTCAGTCTAGAGCAGACAGTTACAGACTCCAAAACCAGTTCCCGGGGCTGGTGCCAGTTCATCCAAGAATACGACAGCTTCCGTTGAGGATGACGATGAGTCCAAGTATACGTCGTCAGATGACGTTGAGGATTCTGAGCCTGTATTACCCAAGCAAACCCCAGGGGTTGAGGGTCAGTTGACTCAAGCATTCAAATGGAAACAGTATTTTATTCAGGATGAGTACTTGCTCTATAGAGGTAGAGTATGTGTCCCTAATTCAGAGGACTATAGGCAGCAGGTCCTATATGAATGTCATGACAATCCTAGCATGGGACACCCAGGCATACAGAAGATCTATGAGCTTCTTCGTAGGCAATTTTTTTGGCCCAGTATGAAAAAGGACGTCCACAAGTATGTAACCAGTTGCCAGAAATGTCAAGTAAATAAAGCAGAACGTTTAAAGGCAGGAGGGTTGTTGCATCCCTTAGAAATACCAGCTGGTAAATGGGAGAGTATCTCCATGGATTTTATAGTAGGCCTGCCTAAAACCCAAAAGGGTAATGACGCTATATGGGTCACAGTTGACCGTCTGACCAAAATGGCTCATTTCATTTCGACCAAAACAACTGTTAGAGCTCCAGAGTTAGCGAGGTTGTTTGTAGATGGGCTATTTAAATTGTACGGTCTACCTTTCGGCATAGTCAGCAACCGGGTCAGTAAGTAAACTGGAAATTTTTGGAGGGCAGTATTCCATCATCTCCATACTAAACTTAATATGAGTACCACCGACCATCCACAGACGGATGGTCAAACAGAGAGGGTAAATGAAGTGCTGGAGGATATGCTTTGAGCATACGTCAGCAAGAAGCAGACAAATTGGGAGGAGTATCTCTCGATATTAGAGTTTTCTTACAACAGTACCAAACATTCAGCTACGGGATACAGCCCATTTATGCTGATGTACGGTTTTCAGCCACGCTCACCCACAGCTATAGGGTTTAAACAAGAAAAAGTTGAAGCAGCCAAAAACTTTTTAGAGGACCTAAACCAGATGATAGAACATGCTAAGCGTAGCATTAGGTAGTCCCAAGATCAAGCCAGGAATTATGCAGATCCACACAGACGGGATGTGCAGTTCTCCACTGGTGAGAAAGTCTAAAACCCTCAAATCAGGAGTGTGTGCTAGGTTGTCTCCAAGGTATTGTGGTCACTTTACCATTAGTAGGAGACTAGGCGAGGTCACCTATGAGCTAGAACTCCCACACAACAGTAAGATTTTTCCAATCTTTCATGTAGGTCAGTTATGAAAAGCCTTAACCAGATCAGACAATCTGGTAGGGGACAGTGTTCTAGTTCTCCCATTGGATCCTCAGCAATCTCCACATGAACTAGAGGAGATTCTTGATAGTAGAGAGATGCAGACTCGTCATACTCTATACCGAGAATATCTGGTTAAGTGGAATGATCAGCTTGTTGAGAATGCCACTTGGGAAAGAGGTAGCATCCTTTGCAAGATTTTTCCAGACTTTGTCTTAGAGGACCAAGACATTTCTTAAGGGGAAGGGAGTGTTATGAGCTCGTAACCAGTGCCGAACCCTAGAGAACATAGATAGGTCAGATACCACAGTCAGGGTCGTGTCCAGCGTACATGACCAACAGGGCAAGACAATGTGAGTAGTGTGTCCCAGCACGGTCCATAGCCATGGAGGGCCTAACACAACCTAGGGACCCTGTCAGCAGGATAGGGCCCCCAGTTGGGTCCCGACACTTGGCAGTAGCATGCTACTAGTCCTCACACTGGGCTAGGAGGGGCTTACTCTATATCAGGGAGTAGGCAAGGTTGGGTGGATCAGTGAGTGTTTGCCCTACTGTGGTGTTAGGATCTATTACATGGCGGGTAACTGTTCATGCTCAAGATTGGATCGACGTGTGGAACACATAGTTGAAAACATGTTGAAAATGTGACTGGACTAAAGATTGAACAAATTTTAACTGAATTTGTTTCAATCTTTCTGTAGTTGACTCGAAGATGAATATGGCAATGAGATGTAGGAGTCAACTCGGACGTGATATGTACTTTGCAAATTTGGTAGATGCACAAAAATCCAAAACTCTGTATAAGGTGATTGGAAGATTTATAGATGAATGAAAAGTTATTCTTGAGATATGCTACATTGTCGCGGAAGTGCAATTGTCTTTGATTTCGTTTTGGTTTTCATCTTCGTATTCGCGAACGATTTTGTGTCTTCGGATTTTCTTTTGTGCAGAAGCTTTTATAGGATCCTAGACACTTGACTACACATCATAGAACACGTTTTATTCTAGCAATCAAGACAGACAACACAAGACAAGGAGATGCACGAAAAATAGAGCAACTGTACTACCAGTTTAATTTTTAGAGCAAGATTTCGATGTCTCGCTTGTTGGCGAAATGACACTTTACTCTTCCTTTGTGTTCTACTCATTGGTAGACTTTCATGCATAGCTCTGATATTTTTCTTTTCTGCTCTATTTGCTACCTCTCTCTCTCTCTGTCTCTTACAGATCTCTCTATTCAGATTTCTTCTTCACATTAGTTTATGATCCAGAGAGGATCATTTATACCTCCATAGTGTGGATTTTACAAGATAGCTAAACGTAGAATCACAAGACTAGTTAATACTAATCAACTAGTTAGTTAGTCTCTGTTCTGGGCATGAAGCCTACAACTCCAAGCTCGTTGAGCTGCCAGTTGGCAGCGCGAAAGATTCCTCTTCGTTTGTTTCGTAAACTCCCGTTTGCTTTCGTTCTTTTTTTTTGAGTCCCTTTGCGATTTGCGGGAGGTGTGTTTACGATTCACGAATGAATGATTCGTGAATCGTTTGTGCTTTGAGTCAGGGGACGTTGACTATTGCGAATTGTTCTCGTTCGACCTTTGTTTCTTGTTCATGCTACGACAAAGTTGCAGGAGTTCACCATTTCTGACACTCCCTCTTGAACCTTGCAACTTTGTACGTTTAATCCAATTGTCCTTCTTTGCTTGGCAAAGAGTGACTTGTCAAGTGGTTTTGTGAGCAGGTCTGCAATCATATTTTCTAATTTTATATACTGGACCTGGAGGTCTCTTTTCGAGATCAAATCTTGAATGTGATGGTACTTCAGAGGTATGTGTTTTGTCTTTGAATGGAAGACAGGATTCTGGGACAAATAGATGGCACTCTGAGAGTCCATCATCATCGTGCTTGGCCCCTCTCGTGGTATCTCAATTGCCTCCAGCATCATTTGCAACCACACTACCTCATTCGTGACCTTTGAAGCTGCGACATATTCAGCTTCGCAAGAGGATTGAGCCACCAAGATTTGCTTTTTGCACATCCAGCTGATTGCAGCTCCACACGCTACTGTACATCCTCTAGTTATGGACTTGCTGTAATCTTTGCAGCTCGCCCAGTAATGCAGCTCGAATTCTTTTTTTTTTTCGTTTTTAGCTCTGTAGATTAATCCCATATTCTGAGTACCCTTCAGATACAGGATTCGTTTGGCCATTTGCCAATGTGCCAGGCTAGGATTTGAAGAGAATTGACTCAATGCGCAAACAGAGAAAGCCAGATCAGGTCTGGTACAAATTGTCAAGTACATCAGACTACCGATTAAGTTTTGATAGTGTATACCTGCCATCTTCTGTTCTTCCTCTTCTGTTTTTGGGCAATCCTGCTTCGTGATCTTGGCTCCAACTATCATTGGTGTCGTCTTTTCCTTGCAGTCCATCATGTGGTACTGCCTTAGCACTTTCTTGGCATATTCTGACTGACTCAAGTGCATTTTGCCCTTTGTTTGATCTCTTCTGATCTCCAGCCCTAGGCATTTCGTTGCTTCTCCAAGATCTTTGATTTCATAGCCTTCAGAAATCTGACTCTTCGTGTCAAGGAATTTCTTATCATTAGTGAATCATCCACAAAAATGGTCAGTATCACAAAATTCTTTCCTACTCTTTTAATGTAGACATTGAAGTTTGGTTGAGTAGGATTGAAGTCTAGAGACTTTAGAAGACCATCAAGCTTTTTATACCAGGCTCTTGATGTCCGTTTAAGACCATATATGCATCTCTGCAACTGACAGACATATTGTCGATTGTCGGGGTCTTCCTCTAGATCTCCGTGAAAAAAGGTTGTTTTCACATCAATCTGGTGAATTTCCAGATTGTACTGTGTGGCGTATGCAAGGAGTAGCCTTATGCTTGTCATCTTCACCATGGGCGAATCTGTGTCGAAATAGTCAACACCATATCTCTGCGTGTAGCCCTTCACGACAAGCCTTGCTTTGTAGCGGCCAATAGTGCCATCTGATTTCATCTTCTTCTTGTACACCCACTTACAGTCGACTAATTTTCTGTTTTTTGGCAGTGGCTCTAATGTCCATGCCTCGTTTCGCCTCATCGACTCGATCTCCTCTGACATTGCATGCTTCCAGAATTCTCTCTCTAGGCTCTAGATAGCTTGTTGGTATGGCGGTTGGCTCTTCAATGAAGCTGCAGTACTCAAACTGCGTGTCTTCGCTCCATTGAAGATTGTCAGAGTAGCGGCCTGGAGGTCTTCTTTGTCTCGTTGACCTTCGAGGTTCGTTTCGTCGCTGTTCAAACGTTTCTTGTTCGTGGGGTCGATCCTCTGCTTCCTACTGCTCTAGAGTCTACGGCTCTGCATTCTGATTTGATGTATGGCCTCGATCTCCCTCTTGAATGGGCAGCAGTGTGAAGATCTCATGGCCTCTTTCGTCTTTCAGTCCAAGGAATGTGGACTCATTGAACTTCACATTTCTGTTCGAAACAATATTCTTCGTGGTTGGATCATAGAGCCTGTACACATGTGTTCCATCCGAGTAGCCGACCATGATTGTTTGTTCAAATTTGTCATCAACTTGCTTCTCTTTTCTTTTGGAATGTGCTTGTATGCTGCACATCCAAACACTCGTACGTATGTCAGATTAGGTTTTCTGTCTATCCAAATTTCGTATGGTATCTTGTTATCCAGTGCTGTCATTGTAGAACTGTTCTGTAGGTGTACAACTGCAACTATTGCCTCAGCCCAGAATCGGCCTGGCAATTGAGCCTGTGCTGGCTCCTTTGACTAGCGTTCTGTTTCTTCTTTCTGCCACACCATTGTATTCTGGTGTGTATGTAGGAGTGAACTGGTGTTCTATTCCCTGTTCTTCGTAGAATCTTAAAAATTTTGTGCTTTTGTATTCACCCCTGTTGTAAGATCTAAGGATCTGTATCTTTTTCGAGGTGTGTCACTCTACAAATGCCACGAACTTCTTGAAGGAGTCAAATACTTCGGATTTCTTCTTCAAGTAGTAGATCGTGGTCATTCGGCTGAGCAAATCCGTCTTCATCGGTCCACAGACATCAAAGTGGACGAGCTCAAGAATTTCCTTGGCTCTTCTTCCCTCATGTGTGAATGGATTTTGATGTTGCTTGCGTTTCTAACAAGCTTCGCAGGACTCAATTTTGGGCCTTGAAATCTTGAGACCTGTGACAATGTCTTTTCTGCTCATGTCGTACAGGCTCCGCATGTTCAGATGATACATTCTCCTATGCCAGAGCTGATCTTCATTTTCTGAAGAATTTAATATGCTATTAGAGTTGCTAATTATTTTGGTCTAGTAGAGGTCTTCTCTGCATTTGACCATCAACAACTTGTTTGTCGTCTTCTCGATCATGCGGCAAGTGTTGTCATTGAACAAAACTCGAATGCCTAGATCTGTCATTTTGGAGATAGGGAGTAGATCTTTTCTGATTGAGGGCACATAGAGTGCTCCTGGTAGCTCTGCTTGGCCTGATAGTGTTCGTAGATATAGAGTGTCAATGCCTTCGACATCGTGTCTGCTTCCATCACCTAGAATCACTGCTCTATCGTTTTCGAGTTCGCGAAAGTTGATCAAGATCTCCTTGTTGCAGGTTATGTGTGATGTTGCTCTTGAATCGATGACTACATCGTAGTTGTGTTCAAAATAGCTTGTTGAATCTTCATCGAGTATCGTGAAAGCTTCGTCACCTCTTTGTGCATCCTTAGATGACTCTGCAACGTTTGTCTTTTCAGCCTTGATTTTTCTTTTTGGGTTGAATCTGCAGTCATATGCAGAATGCTCTTTCTTCTTGCAGTGCTGCAAGGTATTGTTGGATTGAACTAGCACTTGTTGGCCTTATGGCCTGGTTTGTGACAGTGATCGCAGTAAGAAAATTGCTGATTCAAGGACTTCATCTTCTCAAATTTTGGCTTGTTCTTGTTCTTCTTCTTTCCTTTCGTGAAGAGAGGTTTCTCTTGATCACTGCTTTTCTCTCCTTCGTCTCTCATCAGTCTCTCATCAGCAACAAGACTGACTACTTTGTCAAATGTCATATCTGGTAGACTTAGTATGAGCATTCTCAGTGGCTAATAGGACGTCGGTAGAGATTTCATGAAGTACATCAGCTGTTGTGGTGCTGGGACCTGGTGCTCCTGTCCTGATGCAGTGAGCTAAGAGAAGATCGTTCTGATCTTCTCAACATGTTGATCCAACTGGTTGCCATCCCATCGGATGGATTGCAGCTGATTGTGAAGGTGCATGATTAAAGCTGCAATCCTCACTTCATACTTCTATTTTAATCTTTTTCACGCTGTATGGTTGCTTTTGTAGTCTTCAATCTGCATGAGTAGATCTTCATTTATGGATGAAACGATGATCACCATTGTGTTCTCACCTTTTTTGATCCATTCAGCTCTCCTCGGGTCTCCCTCTGGAGGCTGCACCTCTGAGAGTTCGGTCACCGACCAGATGCCTTCACCCTTCAGAAGTGTTTTGATTTTGACTTTCCAGATTCTATAATTTGCGCCATCAAGACTGATTGCCACTCTGGTCTGGATTGTCGTAGCCATATTGTGTTGTCTGGAAGAATCACTACTGGGATATCAGTAGTGATAGCTTGTGAGCTCTGATACCATGTCGCGGAAGCAAAACTATCTTTGATTTTTTTTTGGTTTTCGTCTTCGTATTTGCAAACGATTTTGTGTGTTCGGATTTTCTTCTCCGTGAAAGCTTTTACAGGATCCTAGACACTCAACTACACATCACAGAACACATTTTATTATAGCAATCAAGACAGACAACACAAGACAGGGAGATGCACGAAAAATAGAGCGATTGTATTAGTAGTTTAATTTTTAGAGCGAGATCGTTAGTGTCTCGCTCATTGGCGAAATGACACTCTGCTCTTCCGCTTTGTTCTGCTCGTTGGCAGACTTTTATGCACAGCTCTAATATTTTTCTTTTCTGCTCTATTCGCTATCTCTCTCTCTCTCTCTCTCTCTCTCTCTCTCTCTCTCTCTCTCTCTCTCTCTCTCTCTCTCTCTCTCTCTCTCTCTCTCTCTCTCTCTCTCTCTCTCTCTCTCTCTCTCTCTCTCTCTCTCTTACAGATCTCTCTATTCAGATTTTTTTTTCACATTAGTTTATGATCCAGAGAGGATCATTTATGTTGAAAATTGTCACTTCTCACTTGACATTGGTTCATGTAAATATTGATCAAACATTAGAATATGTTGATGATATGATTTCACACGTGTGGAGCATGTTCCCATGTGTGAAAGGATGTACTTTTCATGTTTGTATATATCCAAATTGATTTTGTATCATTCTAGTTAGTGTGAACATGAAATGACTAGTTTTTAGTCAAGTTGACTAGTCACCTACAAATTAGCTTTTCCTTGCATGTGCATGAGTAAATGCTCCCACATGGCAAGTGGATGTTCACATGTGTGTATAGAGTACTAGAAGATAAGAGTTGACCATTTTCCTTAGATCCTATTTTGTAGGGAATATTCCTATATTCTAGGAGACTAGCTTTTTGGATTTTAGTCATATTCTAGAAGGTCAACTATTGGATAAGGATCAAGGATGGATCAAATGGATAGATATGAGTGATGTGGCACTCTTCACACGTGTGAAGGCCTGCTGGACTGTACCAGACTCATGGATGTACTTGATCCATAAAAGGATCATCATTTTGCTAAGAAAATTGATGAGACTTTTGCACTCTACACTTTTGTGAGATTTCTAGTCATTTGTCTTGTGATTTTTATGCATGATTGCTATCTAGTATCATTGTACTTGTTGTTTCAGGTGCAGTCCGTACAGTGGACAGTACTCCACACGTGTGAAGCCGCTCTCACTAAAAAATGATGTGTTGATCCATTGCTCTTGCTTAAATCCAAGTGTAGTGAATCTAGATCAAGATCTAATGTGTAGAACTTGATAGATTCATTGATTAAGCAACCAATAACTCTCTATGATTGTAAAGTACAATCATTATTGTCCTAAAAACTGTAAAATTTATCATGGTATCAGAGCTAAGTAAGAGAGTGATCATTGAATCATAAATCTTGTAAAGATCATTGGCAAAATTTGTTTTTTGGCCAATACTAGTGAGGGCGAGTTCTTCTAGAGTGATAGCTTGTAATCATTTGGATCAAAACGACTTGGAGGCTGTGTATGTACTTTTCACACGTGTGAAACCGTACAGCAACTTTCAATTCAAGTTACTTTGTGTTTTTTGGTCCCAAAATCACAATACTAGTTCATTTTTGGTGCTTTTTGAAGCATAGTATTGATCTAGATTCATTCTAACTAATGCCTATGACCAAATAGTGTTTTGGATCATTGAAGCATTTCTTTTTAGAGTCTAAGATCAGATCTAAGAGGCTGATTTGTTCAGATCCTTAGTTGAAGTGAAATCTCTAAGAAAAGTGTAAAGCAATTTTTTTGTGAGAGTGAAAGCTAGAAATTTTTGGTAAGATCTTTGAGTATCATTCAAGCTTGTGTGTTAGTTTGATAGAGACAAGCCTATAGGCATTCTAGTAAGCTTTAGGCCACTTCATAGATCTTTTAAAATTCAAAAATCTTTGTGATTTTTAAAAGAGCATTCATTCTAAAATGTCATCCATGGGTGGATATTTGATGGAACCAAGTGAGAGACTCACTTCCACAAATTATTCCATTTGGAAAGTGAGAATGGAATCACTCCTAGTGATCCATGATCTATATGACATAGTTCAAGGAGTAGAGGAAGAGCCTCAAACTCCCCAAGAACAAGCCAAATACAAGAAGAGAGCAAGATTAGCTCTACATTGCATAAAGTTAAATGTATGCAATGACCTCTTGAAAGAGGTGTCTTCTTGTACCTCATCCAAAGAGGCTTGGGATTCATTAAAGAGCATTTATGAATCCAACAATACTTCAAGAATCCTCATGCTAAGAAATCAAGTTTTCCAAAGCATGAAAGGAAGTGGAGAGAGTGGACAAGAGTATGTTCTTAGGATCAAATCTCTTAACAAGGAGTTAAGTGCAATAGGAGAGAAGATCCAAGATCAAGAACTAGTACAAATCATTTTGAATGGTCTAAGTGATGAGTTTACCAACTTAGTCCAATCATTTGCCATTCAAGACTCTCTTCCATCCATTGAAAAGTTGCACAATGTTCTTGTGGCTGAGGAGAGTAGGCTTCTACACCTCAAGACAAGAATGGATAGCATGTCACTTAATGGAGGAGAGGAGAAAGCTAACTTTACATCTAAAGGCAAGAAAAAGCAAAATCCATTCAAGAAAAATCAAGGCAAGGAGGCCGAGATGAAGAATGGAGGATCTACCTCCAAAGGCAAAGTGAAGAACAAGGCAAAACTAAAGTGTTTCTTTTGTGGAAAGAAAGGACACTTTGCCTCAGAATGCTACTTGAAGAAGAATCAACAAGCCAAAGGAGATCAAGGGAACATTGCTCAAGAGGAAGAATATGAGGATGGATTCAACACATCCTTAATGGTTGCATCTACACCAACTTCAAGTCAAGACACATGGTGGATAGATAGTGGGGCTAGTTCCCACATGTCCTTTAACAAGCATTATTTTTCTACTCTTCTATCTTGTAATGACTCTAAGAAGTCAATATACACTGCTAGTGATCAAGCATGCAAGATAGATGGCATAGGATCTATACCTCTTTGTTTAGGCACATCTAAAAGGATAGATCTAGATAATGTTTTGTATGTTCCTACCATTTCAAGAAACTTGCTTAGTGTAGGACAATTAATGGACAATGGACTAGATGTACATTTCAAGAATGGAGTTTGTTCCATCTTGAAAAATGATAAGTGCATAGCTAGTGGCATTAAGCAAGGTAGACTTTTCAAGTTGGATGCTAATGTTGCAAGTGAAAGTGTGAACTTGGCTAGGGAGGAGCTAACTCAAGTGGAGCTTTGGCATAAGAGATTAGGCCATCCTAATCTTCAATCTATGGAGTCAATGGCAAGCAAGGAACTAGCTCTCGGCCTACCAAGAGCTTTCAAGAAGTGTGGAAAAATGTGTGAGGCATGTGGCCTTGCAAAGTCACACAAATCTTCTTACAAGAAATCTTCATCAAGATCTCTCTCTCCCTTGGATCTCATACATTATGATGTACATAGTTTTTCACATGCAAGTAATGGAGGTGCCTTGATGTATGTAACTTTTATAGATGATTGTACTAGATTCACATGGATTGAGTTACTATCAAAGAAAAATCTTGTTTATGAAGCTTTCATTAAGTTCAAGTCTCTAGTAGAGAAACAACTTAGTACTTCTATCAAAGCACTAAGATGTGATAATGGAGGAGAGTACACCTCCAATAAAATGAAAGACTTTTGTGAGATCAATGGTATTAAGTTACAATACACTTGTTCCTACACCCCTCAACAAAATGGGGTGGCTGAGAGGAAAAATAGGAGTCTATGTGAGTGTGCAAAGTCCTTGAGGCTTGATGCATCACTTCCCATCTCATTTTGGGGAGAAGCCATAACATGTGCTAATTATTTGTGTAATAGACTTCCTAGTAGTGCTATAGATGGGATCTCACCTTATCAAGCCTTGTTTGATAAGAAACCCAATGTAAAATATTTTAAGATCTTTGGATGTACTTGTTATGTACACATTCCTTTGGAGACTAGAAGGAAAGAAGATGCTACCTCCTTCAAAGGAATCTTTGTTGGCTATGGAGAAAATAGCAAGGGATATAGGATATATGATCCTACATCCAAGAAAGTAAAGGTAAGCAAGGATGTACTTTTTGATGAGTCACAATTTGCTAAGAGCTTGTCAAATGGATCTAACCCATTGTGCATTGAAGATCTTGACAAATCCGAGGAGGATCTTGACAAACCCGAGGAGGATCATGACAAACCCGAGGATGGAGATTTGGATCCAAGTCAAAAGGGGCCAAGAAGATCATCAAGGAGCAAGGCCGAGCCCTCAAGGCTTACCTATGTGGACAAGGGAAAGCAAAAGGAAGGCTCTACATCTTCTACCTCTTACTCTTTTTTAGCTACATTGATTGAAGAACCATCATCTTTTGAAGAAGCATGTAAATCTAAAGTTTGGAGAGATGCAATGCAAGTAGAGTATGATGCATTAGAAGAAAATCATACTTGGAATCTTGTAAATCTTCCAAGAGGAAAGAAACCACTTGCATGTAAGTGGATTTATAGAATTAAGTACAATCAAGATGGATCTATTAGTAAATACAAAGCTAGGCTTGTTGCTAAGGGATTTCTTCAAATAAAAGGATTGGATTATGAAGAAACATTTGCACCTGTAGCTAAGCTTGTAACTATTAGATTAATCATTTGCATTGCTACTTTGTTCAAATGGGATCTCTACCAAATGGATGTGACAAATGCCTTCTTGAATGGCTTCTTAGAAGAGGAAATCTACATGATGCAACCCGAGGGCTTCATCAAGATTGGTGAGGAGCAAAAGGTGTGCTACTTAAGGAAGAGCCTATATGGCTTGAAGCAAGCACCTAGAGCTTGGTACTCTAGGTTGCATGATTTTCTCTATTCCCTTGGCTTTGTACTAAGTGCTTATGAACCTTCTTTATATTTCAAATGTAATGAAGGAAAGATCATCATTTTGGTTCTTTATGTTGATGACATCATTATGACAGGAAATGATGATGATGGCATAGGCAAAGTAAAAGTTGACTTATCTAGTGAGTTCAAGATGGTAGATCTAGGCTTCCTAAAGTTTATACTTGGGATAGAAGTGTCTAGAAGTAGCAATTGTACTTTCATAAGTCAATCTAAGTATGCTACTTCCATTCTTGAAAGATTTGGTATGAAAGATTGTAAGGGGATTGACACCCCTATGGAGCATGTTGTGAAAGCAACTAATGAAGGTGATGAAGCATCCTTTGAGGACATCACTCTCTTTAGGAAGCTTATAGGCTCTCTAATCTATTTAACCATCACTAGACCTGACTTAAGTTTTTGTGTAAGCAAGTTGAGTCAAAGTATGCAAGCTCCTTTAATTCATCATTGGAAAAGTGCCAAGAGAGTACTTAGATATGTTTCTAGTACTAGATTTTTTGGTATACTTTATGAAGGATCTAACTTGCACTTGAGAGCCTACTCGGATTCAGATTTTGCAGGTGACAAGATGGATAGGAAGTCCATTAGTGCATTTGCAACATTTCTTTGTGGAGGAGTGATATCTTGGCTTTCCAAAAAGCAAGATACAATCTCACTATCTTCTTGTGAAGCCGAGTACAAGGCATTGACTTCAACAACCAAAGAGCTCTTATGGCTAAGAAGACTCTTGATGGAACTACATGTGCTAGAGGCCGAGGAGATCCCTTACATATTTTGTGACAATCAAGCTTCTCAACAAATTGCTTCAAATCCTATCTTCCATGCTAGAACAAAGCATATTGAGATAGCTCACCACTTTGTGAGGGAGAAGGTACAATCCAAGGAAGTGCAACTACATCATGTACCATCATCCGAATGCATAGCTGATATCTTAACCAAACCATTGTCCAAAGATCCATTTTTTAAGTTAAGATATGCTCTTGGAATTGTAGATAGATGTACACTAGATTTGCCAAGTTAGAAGTGAGGAGGAGTGTTGAAAATTGTCACTTCTCACTTGACATTGGTTCATGTAAATATTGATCAAACATTAGAATATGTTGATGATATGATTTCACACGTGTGGAGCATGTTCCCATGTGTGAAAGGATGTACTTTTCATGTTTGTATATATCCAAATTGATTTTGTATCATTCTAGTTAGTGTGAACATGAAATGACTAGTTTTTAGTCAAGTTGACTAGTCACCTACAAATTAGCTTTTCCTTGCATGTGCATGAGTAAATGCTCCCACATGGCAAGTGGATGTTCACATGTGTGTATAGAGTACTAGAAGATAAGAGTTGACCATTTTCCTTAGATCCTATTTTGTAGGGAATATTCCTATATTCTAGGAGACTAGCTTTTTGGATTTTAGTCATATTCTAGAAGGTCAACTATTGGATAAGGATCAAGGATGGATCAAATGGATAGATATGAGTGATGTGGCACTCTTCACACGTGTGAAGGCCTGCTGGACTGTACCAGACTCATGGATGTACTTGATCCATAAAAGGATCATCATTTTGCTAAGAAAATTGATGAGACTTTTGCACTCTACACTTTTGTGAGATTTCTAGTCATTTGTCTTGTGATTTTTATGCATGATTGCTATCTAGTATCATTGTACTTGTTGTTTCAGGTGCAGTCCGTACAGTGGACAGTACTCCACACGTGTGAAGCCGCTCTCACTAAAAAATGATGTGTTGATCCATTGCTCTTGCTTAAATCCAAGTGTAGTGAATCTAGATCAAGATCTAATGTGTAGAACTTGATAGATTCATTGATTAAGCAACCAATAACTCTCTATGATTGTAAAGTACAATCATTATTGTCCTAAAAACTGTAAAATTTATCAATTTATACCTCCACAGTGTGGCGTTTACAAGATAGCTAGACGTAGAATCACAAGACTAGTTAACGCTAATCAACTAGTTAGTTAGTCTCCGTCGTTGCCACTCGTTTCAGCTGGGTGTGAAGTCTATGACTCCAAGCCCGTTGAGCTGCCAGCTGGCAGCATGAAAGATTTCTCTTCGTTTGTTTTGTAATCTCCTGTTTGCTTTCGTTCTTTTCATTTCTTTCGTAGTTTTTGTTTTGTGTCCCTTTGTGGTTTGCGGGCTTGGAGGTGTGTTTACAATTCACGAATGATTCGCGAATCGTTCGTGCTTCAAGTCAGGGGACGTTGACTGTCGCGAATTGTTCTCGTTCGACCTTCGTTTCTTGTTTGTGCTGCGACAAAGTTGCAGGAGTTCACCATTTCTGGCATACATGATGTCTCTTCTCCAATGGCTATCCTTGATGAACTAAAAACATATTTAAGAAAAGATATGCAATTAGAAGAAATTACCAAATCAAAAATGACAAAATAAACAAGGAAGATATGTGACATAGAGTGAAAGCCGTAGAACACTTGTGAAACAAAAAGTCATTCATCAACATGTATAATTCACCTGGACAATTTCATGTTTCTATTGATCTTGTAGAGTAATGAAGGATCAATAACAAGGTAGGAATAGTGACATTGAATCTACCATCGTTGATAGTAGATACTGTAAGATGTAGTTATGGTGGAGCTACTATGTCTTGATGACCTCTCTGAGCAAGAGATTCAGAACCGAATCTCTATCTGGATTTCTGATTCCTAGATGTATTGTGTATTGGCGCATTGGAAAGTTTATCAGCATGTGGAAAGAAAAATAGATTTGAGGTTGCAGAAGTGGAGAAAAACTGTCAATTCTTTGTGGAGGTTGCTCTTGGTTGGACATTGTAGCAGATGACAGAATATTGGTTTCACTTTCCTCCTACAAGGACTCATGTCATATTAGTGTCTTTGTGCATTATGGAGCTGGTGAATTGCGTGGTAATGTAGAAGTTTGCAAAAAACTTCTCGAGTGAGCAACAGGTTGAGCGGTTGGGTGCTATGGTGCTCGTGTTGTGTTGTCGTGAGGATCCTATCGGGAGTCATAACTAACGTGTCAGGCAGGTAGGATCTTAAAAGGTTGTTTGGACAGTCTTTGAAACTGTGTTTTTTGACACAGTCGGGACACTCGGCATGGTATTTGGTCTTGACTGGACAATCAACCATGAAATGGCCGATTTCACTACAGATGAAACATCTGTTATTTAATGGCCCTTGTATAACGGCATAGCCATCTTGTATGGCTAATGGTTCTGGATTTTCTGGTGGATATTCATGATAAGGCAAGGAATGTCCAGATGTTGTTCTTCATATTTTTGGACTGTATGTGCTTGGATAGGCTGATATGAAGGACAAGCATCAGTAGGATGCATAGCCCGGCAACGTGGGCACCATATTGGTTTTCGTCTATAAGGTACATGTGCAGTGTTTTGCTGACCAGGTATACTGCTTTGGATAGACTTCAGGGTAATTTGAAACTAATTGGTGAGTTTCTCCATCTGTAGTTGATGTTGCTTATTAAGCAACTCCAACTGGGATTTCCAAAGCTGATCTCGGCGAGTGTCCTCGATCGGCTTCGACTCATGGACAGGAGCACGTGGTGCTCTCCTTTCTCTGGATTCGTCAACATCTGATCCCTTGTATTCTTCTTTGATGGCATCAGACATAGCTAACTTTAGGCTCATATATTCATCATTGGATTTAAGCTCGCGTCTAATCCATCTTGGAAGGACGACTAAGAACCAGATGATGAGCATCTGTTCAGAGGGCTGTTCTTGTACTTGACTTTTGTGGCATTTGAAACGCTCGATATAGTCTTGGACACGTTTATTTTTTGCCATCTTGATGTAACTCAATTTGACAAATGGACTCTCGATCAAGCAAAAGGGCTTAAAACGCTTGATAAAGGACTCTTTCAAAATTGACCAATCTGCTTATCTTCATGATTGAGGTTAAAAAACTAGTCATGTGCTTTAGCGATCATGGTCATTGAAAACAGTTGGACCATAGCAATAGGAGATGTTTCGCCATACACATCACATGCATTCTCAAATATTTGCAAAAATCTTTGAGGGTCCGAACTACCGTCAAACTTTGGTAGATCTAGCTTGGGTGTACGTCTCTCAAGATGAGCACGTGGGTAGCAAAAGCACCATTAAGGTGGGTTCTGGCCTGGGAGGGTTCAACGCCATAAGAATGGGCTCGTGCTCTTGAAGACTCGGCCCTATCAGGTTCTTGTTCCTCGAATGGGTTTGCGGATGATCCATGTTTTTGGGCCCGCATTTGGTAGAACTTATGATGTTTGATTTGTTTAGCTACAGGGGACCTGATCTCGTATGGATAATCTTTTAGGAGTTCAGGATCTTTTTGTTGGTCCATTGGGATACTGTTGTGTCTTTTTGGTGTTGGGTATGAGTTTCTAGTGTTTTTGAAGTTTTTGAGATTTTTTGGTTTTCTTTTGGATTTTTAGGGTGTTTAAGGAAGTGAAGGAGGAGACTCAGTATGAAAAGGGCTGTCTATTGGTATGGGTGTTATTTTTTTGAGATTTTTTTTGGTGTTCATGCCTCTTTTTTTTTTCAGACTGTAAGACTTGGGGAAGATGGTGGTTCGGTCGAAATGGCAATTAGAGGTGTTGATCAAAAGTTATGTGCTTTGGTGTGGATTTGGTCCGGTCGAGATGGTGAGCAACTCCTTCGGGCGATATGGTGAGCAACTCCTTCGGTCGAGATTTGTGCAAGGGCTCCAGTTGAGATCTCACTGGAACGTTCCGATTGAGAGCTGACGCGAATACTCCGGTCGAGATTTGACTGAAAAGCTTCGGTCGAGATTTGAGCGACGCTTCGGTCAAGATCTGATGCGACGCTTTGGCCGAGATCTGACGCGACGCTTCGGTCGAGATCTCAGCAGGTTGAGATTTCAAAAAGGGCTCCGGTTGAGATTTCAGAAATGGGCTCCAGTTCAGATTTCAAAAATGGCTCCAGTTGAGACTGGAAGCATGAGGGGATGGGAGGAGCGTGAGCGTCTATGTTGGCAGGACATGATTTGTTCTGGTTGTTCTGATTCGTTGGAGGTGAATGCGTAGTGGAGTTGGCTCTGTTAGGAGAAGAGAGTAATCTGATGGAGGACGTCTGCAGGAGCATGAGAGTTTTGTGTTTAAAATTGTTGCAGGAGCGTCCGGACTTGGCGTTGAATGAAATCCAGCTCTGTTAGTGCGTTTGGTAATAATGAGACAGCCAAAAGATTTGCGAGTTTATCAGCCAGTGGATCTGGGCAATGATATAGCCATTGATGTGGCTCTGTCCAGTTGATAATGCATGCAGATTCTGAAGAATGGTGCACACAGTATCGACTGATTTGACAGTATAGTGAGGAGCATTGAAAATCAAGAATGGTTTAGGAATACAGAGTATTATAGCCTTTTTAGAAACTCAAATATGTGGAATGATCAGAGTTTGTTTGCAGGGATCTGAGTGGGGACAATGTTGCAGCTCTTATAGATTTAGATGCATTGGAGTTCAAGTGGCAACGGTGCCAAATGTTGATAGATTCATTGTCTGTCTACTAGGTTTTCTCTTCTTCTCTGCATATAGCTTATGCTACCTTTGTTCTGGTTGTTAGCTAGGCATGTTCTTGATCATTTCTGTTTGGTTCAATGCCCAGATCAGGCAGCAGATTCTCAGGGTTGTAGTATAGTTCAACCTGTCACGGATACTCAGATTTTGAATACTCTTGATCTCTTGAAATCACTTGCAATCATTCTACCATGCAAGCACACCAAGAATGTCCAAAAACAGCTCTTCTTAAAACACGGTTGGGCATTACTATGGCACATACAAATGGAATGCTACAACAGGTCATAGCAAAAGAAAACTAAACTACTTGCAAGACCAGAAAACCTAGACTAGCATGCCACATTCCACATAAAAAACAAAAAAATTAATTTCTACAAGCATTCAAGAACCAAGAAGCTTCATCTTGTTTCCAAGAAACTCAAAAAACCAAAACGTAAATGAATTTGCAAGATCTATACCACATTGTTGGCTACAAATCTCTTGGATGCTTGCAACCTACATTAATCCACAAACAAGAAATGAAATCTAATCCACAACTAGGAAAGCAAGAAAACTAATCCACTCTAAAGTTCACAACCACACACAATATGAATGGAAGGGCATGATCATAGGGGCATCACCAAGAAAACCATCATGATCAAGGAGCTTAGTGTAGCATCAAACTCATGGAAAATCTTCTTATTAAGCATGGAGTAGATACAATGCAAAAAGCTCCTCTTCACAAAGAGGGAGTCTCTTAAATAAGCAAGAGAGAGCTCCTTAGGTGGCATCCTAGTGGATTTCCACATTACACAAATTACAAGTGGAATAATGCTCTCCACTAGAGATCACCATCAAAAGGTGGCTCACTCTACTTTCTTTAAGAGGGGTCTACTTGCATTTATTACATTTGCCTAAAAATACTAATTCCTACATGGTCATTCCATCTTTCGAAATTCACCATGAGGCTTACACAGTTCTTACTTGTCATTTCTAACTAGCATTTCTCGGCTCTCAGTCTTCGTTCGTCTCATTTTCTTAGAGACCTCCTCGGTCTAAGTGAGAGGTGCTCTTAGGTAGCTCTATCCGATTATCTTGGGGATTCATCAGAATCAGCCAACAACATCCCACCCCTAATGTATTGTAGGACCCACTGTAACTCATATTGAATGATGTCGCTTTGCTTTGCATTGGCATTTTTTATTGTCACTTGGAAAAGCGTAGATCCTCGTTCGCTTACATAAAACCAAGTGTTTATTGTTGTCGGTCTTTATCAAAAAACTGTTTTTGCAATTTGCCGCAGTGAAACCACGAGTCAAGAGGAGTGGTTGTGTCTATTTGGTAGTGATTCCTACTTTGTAGGATCTAGACCATGATTTATGATGAGATTTGTACCTACCATGCACCTACCAAGCATGACTCTTGGATCTAGACTAGGGTTTTCACATTAGGGCAAGAAAGTGGAGTCTACTTCCTTATTACATGCTGGATTTTCACCTAACTTTGCAAAGGAAGTGTGTTTTACTATGTATTCCCATTCTCCATAGTGAGAAGATAGAAACTTTTTGGAGCCTCAAGGAGAAACTCAAGTTTCCTCTCATTGTATGGTGATTACTCTATTTTTCCAATGAAACCCAGCTTTGACACTTTGTAAACACTGTCTACAGGCCGTACTACAGCCTTATTTCCACACGTGTGGAGTTGGATTATACTAATTGATCAATGCTTTGATTGTCTCTACTTGTTTCCTATCAAGCTGCTAAACTAGATCTTGTTTTCTGATGACTAGTTTCTGATAGATTGTTTAACAAGCATACAATCACCTTGTGGATCATTCAAAGATCCATTTATGGTCCTTAGTACTGTACTTTTCACATGGTATCAGAGCCAAGTACAAGGCCATTGATCTGTGTTTGAATCTAATCCCGTTTTAGCAGGTTTTGGTGCAAAAAGCTAGTATTGGAAGGGCGAGCTGGTATCCAGGTTTTGGTGAGGGGATTTGATCCCAAACTTTTTCAGGATCAAAATCCATACTGTTCACACGTGTGGGCATATCTGAACCAGCATTTAATAACCCATATTCATTGGATCATAGAAAATTCATCTGGTGTCAGTTTGATGTATTTTTTGGTGCAAATCCTAGGATAAGCTACCAAGATCACTTGCCATTGATTAGTTTTGAGTTTGTTTCATGAAAACTAATTAATCTAGGCTGATTTCAGACCTTCTTAAAGTGGAAACCAGGTCTTGAAAGTACAAAGTGAATGAGAGAGATAGAGTCAGTTTTTGTCCAAGAATAGCCAAGATTGGCAAGATTTGCTTGAGTGTAGTTTTCGTCTCATCTTATCTTCATTCCAGCTTGTGAGGCAGTGATAGAACTGCGATTACAAATCCATTTGTTGGACTAGAAATCAATATTTGAGTGAAACACTGCAAGCTAGAAACCTTTGTGAGTTTCAGGTACAAACAAATCTATATCTTGTGTGTAGAATCTTGCTAGTAAGATGGGATCAGTGGGAGCCTACCTTCTAGAAGCTAGTGAGAGGTTAAATTCTACCAATTATGCTATTTGGAAAGTGAGGATGGAGTCACTAATGGTGATCCAGGATCTTTATGAGTTTCTAATAGATGATGAAGATGAACCTCTAGGTGCACAGGAATTAGTGAGATACAAGAAGAGGTCTAGGCTTGCACTTCACTGTATTAAGATGAATGTAAGCAATGCTCTTTTAAGGGAAGTATCATCATGTAAGAGTGCTAAAGAGGCTTGGGAATCTTTAGAATCTATCTATGAGTCTAGTAACACTTCGAGGGTTCTCATGCTTAGGAATCAGATTCTACAAAGCATGAAGAGGAGTGATGAGAGTGCACAAGATTATGTGCTAAGAATCAAGTCTCTTAATAGGGAGTTAGCTTCCATTGGAGAGAAGATTCAAGATAGTGAGCTTGTTCAGATTGTCCTAAATGTCTAGGGAGTGGCTTTACAAATTTGGTCCAAAGCTTTGCAATCCAAGACACTTTGCCTACTATAGAAAAGCTACACAGTGTATTAGTAGCTGAAGAGTGTAGGATGTTGCATACCAATGCAAGAATGAATGCTATTTCTCTGCAGGATGGTGATGAGAAAGCTAATTTCTCATTCAAAAGCAAGAAGAAGACCAATGGCAAGAAGAAGCACTTCAAGGAGACCAAGGAGGAGGATGAGGCTTCAAGCTCAAAGGGCAAGATCAAAGACAAGTCCAAGTACAAATGTTTTTTCTGTGGAAAGAAAGGACATTTTGCATCAGAATGTCTCAAGAAGAAGAAGGGACAAGAGAGCAAACAAAGCAACATTGCACATCAGGAGGAAGAGGAGGATGAAGAGTCATCCTTGATGGTTTCCAACAAACCACCATCATCCAAGAGCAACACCAATGATTCTTGGTGGATTGATACTGGGGCAAGTTCCCACATGACATATCAAAAGGACATATTCTCCACCTTATTTTCTTACAATGACTTACATAGATCAATCTATACTGCAAGTAGTCAAGAATGTAAGATAAGTGGAATAGGAACAATTCCCTTGTATGTGGGATCATCCAAAAGGATGAATCTAGATAATGTTTTTTATGTTCCTAAGTTAACCAAGAATTTGCTTAGTGTTGGCCAATTAATGGATAATGGCCTACATGTACAATTTAAGCATGGAGTTTGTTCCATCCTTAGAAATGATGAATGTATAGCCAAAGGCTTTAAGCAAGGTAGATTGTTTAAGCTTGATGCTAATATTGCAGTGGAGAGTGTTAACTTGGCAAAGGTGGAGCTATCAAAGGTGGAACTGTGGCACAAAAGGTTGGGCCACCCCAACTACAAAGCCATGGAATCTATGGCTACAAAGGAGCTTGCAGTTGGACTCCCCAAGCATTTATCAAGTGTGGGAAGAGATGTGAAGCATGCAGCCTCTCAAAGGCTCACAAACTACCCTTCTCAAGATCTACATCAAGATCAAACTCTCCTCTTGAACTCATCCATTCGGATGTTCATAGTTTTTCACATGAGTCTAATGGTGGTGCCAATTACTATGTAATCTTCATTGATGACTATTCTAGATTTTGTTGGATGTACCTCTTGTCTAGCAAATCAATGGTGTTTTATTCTTTTGTAAAGTTCAAGACTTTGGTAGAAAATCAACTTAGTACCAAGATTAAGGTATTAAGGAGTGATAATGGAGGTGAATATATCTCCAATAAGTTGATTGACTTTTGTAGTTCTAATGGCATAAAGAGGGAGTTGTCATGTCCATACACCCCTCAACAAAATGGAGTGAGTGAGAGAAGAAATAGATCTCTTTGTGAGTGTGCTAAGGCCTTAAGGCTAGATGCTTCTCTATCCAAACCATTTTGGGGTGAAGCAATAACTTGTGCTAACTATTTGTGCAATAGATTGCCAAACCAAGCCACTGGAGGAATCACACCATTTGAAGCTCTATTTGGAGAGAAGCCCAATCTCAAAGATCTCAAAGTTTTTGGATCCACTTGCTATGTACACCAATCCTTGGATAAGAGAAGGAAGGATGATGCAACATCCATCAAAGGCATCTTTGTGGGATATGGTGAGAATAGCAAAGGTTATAGAGTCTTCAATCCCATCACTAGCAAGGTGATAGTGAGTAGGGATGTTATTTTTTATGAAGGACATGCTTGTGATTTGGATGATAATTCTACTAATCATCTTGATGCCAAGGATCATGCTAGGATGGAGGAGGAGCTTCCAAGTGAAGAAGAACTTGAGGATCCACCTCAAGATGCAAGAACTCCAAGAACTCCAAGAAGATCTACAAGGGCAAGATCCGAGCCATTGAGGCTCACCTATGATGGTCAAGGTGATCAAAGGGAAGGCTCATCATCTTTCACATCTTACACCTTTCTTACTTCAATGTTAGATGAGCCAACATGCTATGAAGATGCTTGTAAGTCTAAAAGTTGGATGGATGCTACGCAAGTAGAGTATGATGCTCTTATTGAGAATCAGACTTGGGATCTTGTGGATCTTCCTCAAGGGAAGAAACCTCTTGATTGCAAGTGGGTGTTTAGATTGAAGTATAATCAAGATGGATCAATAAGCAAGCATAAAGCTAGGCTTGTTGCCAAAGGCTTTTTTACAAACCAAAGGCATTGACTATGATGAGACTTTTGCTCCTGTGGCTAAGCTTGTTACTATCAGGTTGATTATTAGTCTTGCTACAACCTTCAATTGGGAGCTATTCCAACTCGACTTCACAAATGCATTCCTCAATGGTTATTTGGAGGAAGAGATCTACATGAGGCAACCCGAGGGCTTCATCAAGGCAAAGTATGAAGGAAAGGTGTGCTTTTTGAAGAAGAGCCTTTATGGGCTCAAGCAAGCACCTAGAGCATGGTACTCTAGGCTAAACTCTTTTCTCATTTCCATCAATTTTGTAATGAGTGCCTATGATCCATCATTGTATATAAGTTTTCATGATGGCATGATCATTATTCTTGTTTTGTATGTAGATGACATTATCTTGAGTGGTAATGATCTAGATGGAATTAGAGATGTAAAAATTGCTTTAGCAAAAGAGTTTAAGATGGTAGATCTCGGCCTATTGAGCTTCATTCTTGGAATAGAGGTTATTAGAGGATGTTATTTTAGCTTCATTTGTCAATCTAAATATGCTACATCCATCCTAGATAGATTTGGAATGAAGAATTGTAAAGGCATTGAGACACCAATGGAGCAACATGTAAAAGCATCTATTGGTTGTGATGAAGCATCCTTTGAGGACATCACATTATATAGAAGGCTTATTGGCTCCTTGATCTATTTAACTATAACTAGACTTGATCTTAGTTATAGTGTTGGAAAGTTAAGTCAATTCATGCAAAGTCCTCTAGTTTCACATTGGAAGATGGCCAAAAGAGTTCTTAGATACATTTCATTCACTAAGAATTTTGGTATTTTGTATAGAGGAACTAATCTTGGCTTAAGAGCCTATAGTGACTCG
The DNA here is from genome assembly GCA_029204225.1 of Diphasiastrum complanatum. Lineage (NCBI taxonomy): Eukaryota > Viridiplantae > Streptophyta > Lycopodiopsida > Lycopodiales > Lycopodiaceae > Diphasiastrum > Diphasiastrum complanatum. Next base: position 49,094,560 of record CM055109.1, read on the forward strand.
GATTTTGCAGGTGACAAAGTGGATAGAAGATCAACAAGTGCCTTTGCCACCTTTCTATGTGATGGAATAGTATCATGGCTTTCCAAAAAGCAAGATACCATCTCCCTATCTTCCACAGAATCCGAATACAAGGCCTTGACATCAACATGCAAGGAGGTCTTGTGGCTCAAAAGGCTATTGGTGGAGCTTCATGTCATGGAGGAGGAGATCCCTATCATCTATTGTGACAACCAATCAGCCCAATCACTTTCAACTAATCCTACATTCCATGCAAGGAGCAAGCACATCGAAATTGCTCATCATTTCGTGAGGGAAAAAGTGCAAGCTAAAGAGATCAAGCTCCAACACGTGCCATCATCAAGTTGCTTGGCTGATTTGTTTACTAAACCTTTACCTAAAGATTCATTTGTCAAGCTTAGATCTTCAATTGGAGTTATTGATAAAAGCATTGTGATCTCCAAGGCTAGATTTGAGGAGTGTGAAAAATTGCCTACATTGGCAAATCTAGCCATGTAGAATATTGTACATTTTGTCAATATTGTTTGTTGGTTACTTCAATGGCCAAAGTGCCACTTGTACATACACACCTAAAGTAGGTTACCACGAGTCAAGAGGAGTGGTTGTGTCTATTTGGTAGTGATTCCTACTTTGTAGGATCTAGACCATGATTTATGATGAGATTTGTACCTACCATGCACCTACCAAGCATGACTCTTGGATCTAGACTAGGGTTTTCACATTAGGGCAAGAAAGTGGAGTCTACTTCCTTATTACATGCTGGATTTTCACCTAACTTTGCAAAGGAAGTGTGTTTTACTATGTATTCCCATTCTCCATAGTGAGAAGATAGAAACTTTTTGGAGCCTCAAGGAGAAACTCGAGTTTCCTCTCATTGTATGGTGATTACTCTATTTTTCCAATGAAACCCAGCTTTGACACTTTGTAAACACTGTCTACAGGCCGTACTACAGCCTTATTTCCACACGTGTGGAGTTGGATTATACTAATTGATCAATGCTTTGATTGTCTCTACTTGTTTCCTATCAAGCTGCTAAACTAGATCTTGTTTTCTGATGACTAGTTTTTGATAGATTGTTTAACAAGCATACAATCACCTTATGGATCATTCAAAGATCCATTTATGGTCCTTAGTACTGTACTTTTCACAAATCAAATACAATATGAAACAACACTACTTTCTTCAAGTTAGATTTGTTCTTAGCACAAATGAAGATTTTTAAGAAATGAAAGAATGACATACCTGAGTAGTTTGTTTCTAAATAAGTCTCTTACTACGATATGTAATGGTAGTTTGTAAAAGTAGGCTTTTTGGAAGATGATCAAATTCAAATTTCTAAGAATAATAATTTGAAAATTCTCAAAGTATACAATTGCCATGTGTTTTTTATTTTAAATATCTTCTTTGGGCATCGATGGGACTTCCTGACCTTTAATGCCATTGATTTTTCCTTGTCAAAGTTTCACCCATGTTAATAGAAATAAATAAAAACCTTATTAGAAAGTTCCATTACAATTTCATTTGTTTCATCGATCGTCTCAATCTCCCAAGTTCCTAAGTTCCAGAGGATCATCATTCACAATTTTCATTCTTTTTATCATATTCTTGCTAACCTAGCCACTTCAATCTAACTATTTTAATTTTGAGGGCAACAAATTTCAAAAGCCAACAACCCTTTGAAAAAACAATCTTTAAGTGAGGTTGTGATATGATTTCTTTTCCTTTCGCAATAATATTTATGTTGCACTAGCATCATCATCATCCTAATGTACAATATGTAAACAATATTTGACGATGAAAATTCTTTTGCACCAGCATCATCATCCCCATCTACAATATTTACACTCAAGCCAAATTGCCAAATTTGAGCTTGTGTGCTCCTAGATGTCCTCTTTGCACATCAAGATTTCAATAGGGTCTTCATTGCCATAGGTAACAATATTATTCCACCTTGGCTATGGGGCAAGAGGGGTTTTTAAGCATTCCTTGGGAGGAAAACAAATATTTTATGTGAATTTGGTAAATAAATAATGAATGGATCAATAAAAAACCCTTGCTTTATAAGTGCTAGTGTTAGTGAGTAGTAAGATAAATGAACAAAAAGTAGATATTGTGTATCTTTGAGTACACTGCATTGTGTTTGTATCATTTGGACTTTAATGTTTACAAATGGAGCAATGGGAATGGAGATCCCACGGAGGGTAGGCCCCCTCCCAAAAGGCAATTTCATGAGTATTATCATTATTCGCGTGCTATCAACATATGCAACCACCTCAGTTTCACTTTTTTTCCACCGACTAAATAATCTTCTTTGAAACACACACACATATTATTTATCATCATTTCAACTTCACACATCAGACTTTACTGGCCTGGCCATGTTTTTCTAATCATAAAACATGCAAGTGGTAGTAGGGTCAAATGTATCTATCCCAGCCTATTAATTTAAATAAAAAAAACAATACGAGTCAAAAGAATGGATGGTATGTAGTAGTAGAACAGTAGTGGCAGTCGTAGTACCAAAAAGCCAAAAAGGGTCGCGCAAGAAACAGCAGAACCACAAGTAGAAGCAGAAGCAGAAGAAGAGAAGGGAGAGTGTGAGTGATTCATTCAATCACTGTTTTTCACTTTTTTCCATGTCTCCTCAACGACTCTCCATCCATCCATCCCGATCCATCATTCTATTTTATTCTATTCCATCTTTTATCCTTCTGCTTTCCTTTGTAAAGCTAATACATAGTAACCTCTTTTTCCTGCACGATCTACTCTCGCAGATCGCAGATCGCGCTTCTGTCTGTCTTTCTCTTTTTCTTTACTATACTAATCGGCGATAACGATGGCGATGGCGATGGCGCTGGCGCTGCAATTTTCTGCTTGCACTTTTATTCTGCGTCCTCTTCTCCATTGTACGTACCTTTCATGCTTGTCACAACATATGTTTTTCAACAAGTTTGGTTTGTCGATAATCTTCTCCGTCTCTCTCATACAAACACACACAGATTTCATCAATATTCACGTAAACAAGGCTCACAGGTGAGGGAAGGAGAGAGAGAGAGAGGGGTGAGAGACATACACAGTTTTCATTACTGTTCATGTAAACAAGGCTCCCTTTTCAGTTCTCACTACTCTCTCTCTCTCTCTCTCTCTCTCTCTCTCTCTCTCCCGCACACACACGACACACATATCGTCATTATTCATGGTCCCATGGATACAAGCGAGCGCGCGCTCACACACACGCACACACATTTCGCCATTTTTCATGTTTACAAGGCTCTCTTCTGGCTTGTCATTCACACACGCGCGCGTACGCTATTCATGTATCATTCGCGCGCGCACGCACGCACGAAGTTTTCCTTAATATTTATGTAGACAAAGCTTACTAATTGAAGGATCTCACTTTTTAGTACTTTAAAGACATAAGAGAGGCTTAGAGAGCGCTCTCCGGGCTCTCCCCCTCGCTCTGACGGTGAGTGAACATTATAATTTACGTTGAACACTGTTCAGTAGACGTACGATCTCTAGCCTTTATTCCAACTCCGTTCCTTGTAGTCTTGAAGCTTATGTTCTTTTTGGTTTCATACTATTTTTTCACTCGCAACGAAAATCCTGGATGCTTTTCCGAAGAGCTGAACTTGTAAAAGTGAAGAATATCTTACATGCTGCTTGCTTGTTGATTAGGAAATTGTTTCCTGAATCATAATCACTTATAACTTTTCTTTAGTCAAACACACCAAGTTAATAAAGCTGTGGAACAATTGGAAAGATATCCTTTGTCTTGGCTGTTAAAGCGGATGCACAATTATCATCAAAAAGTCCTGTCCTCTTGAGCCTTTTATGTTCTGCAGAAAGTCCTAATGAATCGGTGTGCGCTGTACGAATATCTGCAAACAGGTCGACAGATGACTTCTTAATTGGGCTCTGCCTTAGAGACATTAGACCTGCTAAAATGCTTCTGTCCATGTGTTGAGGAAGCGTGAATGGGAACATTTCAATGATCACTTTCGTTGCGTATAATCGTTGTTTTATGGCATTCGGAAGATGCAACAAGTAGATATGCACGTTCGTTCAAGTCAGCTGTATGATATCTTCCAAAGGGTTAGAGACACCGGTAGCCCTGGCAAATAGAGATTTATAATTCATCGCTTGTCGTTCAATATGGAGCAACTAGAAAGCACTTACATGTTACATGTTGAGGATGGCCTTGAAGAAGAGTAGTTCTGGAATGTTGAGGATGCTCTGAGCTTGACTATGCTTGCCTTCCGCCTCTCGTTCTTTTGAACGGACACATAGCCATTCTGGCGAGCCAGTAGTAGTTTTCACAACACTATGTCTACCTTGCTGAACTATCGTTTGTTGCGTCGTGTTCTTGTAAATCGCCTTCTTTCGAGTTCATTCTAACCCAATTCAAGGGCTGTGACATTATAGAAATTTAATTCGGCGGTTCGCATGATCTTGCGCCTTACCACATACGATATGTAGAGAGTATTGCGACTCTTTGAAAAAAAAACCACCAAAAGTATTGTATCGTACATAAAGCATAATCTAATGCAGGTCGAAAATGTCCCGCTGGGTAAGAATACAGGTCGGAGCAAGCCAATTTTCAAGTATACACACTAATAAATAGCTCGGATGGTTTGAGTCCAGACCACATTGGCAACTGCAGTTAAGATGATCTCTGGAAACTCAACGCTGTCAAAATAAAACCCACTTCCTGTCATACTGAGAGGGTAAGTAGTGGACCTCCCTCCCTCACAAAGCTATCTTATCAGTGATCACACAGAGTCAGCACAGTCCTGCTCCAAAACAAAATGGGTAAGAGTGGACTGCCAACCATCCTGCTGCTTCAAAATATAGACCATTCTACTTGTATCTTTTCTTTTGATGTTGCTAGCTTATTCTGAAATTTATTGAATAGAAATGCTTTGCGAATCTGAGTCCGAGCAGCCAAATATATCATAGAAAGTCGAGCCCGTGGAACTGCTAACTAAGGATATCAGGGACATCCAGTGCTGTGTAACCAGCTAGTTTGTCTTCAAAAGGGCTAGGAGGAGGGGTCTTGCAGCATGGAGAGACGGATAACCACACTTGAGATCAAAGGAAGGGGGTCATTGAGTTAAAGGTGCCAAAAAGTATCGTCTTTTTGATAACAGAGGGTACATATTTTGTTGGGATTATTGGGCCATTTGGTTCTCGGGGGGAAGGTTGGAGATAGTTTAATCTTTAAAGCTTTTAATTTTCGGATAAGTTTATAAACTTGAGATTATATGAAAGGAGGGCCTGCTTGGTGTTTAACGCGATATACGTAGAGTTGTCGTAGAGTTCACAGTTTAGGCGAAGGAGCTAAGTCATATCCCAGGATCTAGTGATCATTTTGTATTCGGCTGATATTCATTTTGAAATCAGGTTGAAATTGCTGCGTTTTTTTATTTGAGCTAAAAAGATTGCTTTTACTTTCTGAATAAAACCATATCAAATCAGAAAGTGCTAGTTCAACAGCCTGTTAGAAGCTTATTTAATCAAGTAATACAAGACAAAAGTGACTTTTACTTCTGGCTCTTTGATGAATGAGATGTTCTATGCTGGCCTCTTAACACCAAAACCCCATTCACTTGATACTTGCAAGAAACTCAACTCGCCTCAACTCGGTTTCCTGCCTGTGCTCTCTGCAAAATAATACCAACTTAATATAGAGGTTTTGTGGCATGGCGTGAGAGGCTTCTTTTCGTGTGTCGGGAGAGGGGAGAGGATCAGGAGACAGAAATGAGAGTTGAGAGTTTTGGAGAGAGCCTTTAAGGAGCTTCTTGCTCATTGACATGTTTTGAGGGGTTAGTGCCCCTGCAGCTAGTCTGATTTTTCATAAGCAAATTAAATTTGTGAATTTGGATTTGTTCCTGCTGTGTGAACACTGGAGCGTGCGAGTGATAGACGGGAGTGCCGAATTGAATGGGGAGTTTATAGATTGGCTGTAATGGGGCTCATTACTTGCGTGTACATAACAAAGCCAAGGTGTGCCAGATTGGATGCCGCAGGGGCGTGTGAACTGGACTCTGGAGTCTTAAATGGCCTGAGGCGTTCTAGCACCATAAGCACCAATGGGGAAGTGAAATCAGGCACACAGTCAAACCACCCTTAAATTCTTGTAACATACATTGGGTGCAGGTCAATCTCTGCATGGCGTATCGCAAGTCATAATATGGCTGTTAAGTTACAATAGCTTTTGTCATGCTACACAGCTGAGTCACGTAGATACCAATAGCTAGTGTGAAGTTTCAATTATCGATAGTTGTGGACACCCCCACCATTGGTATGCACAGACGCAGTGTAGGTAACGCATGTAGAATTTTTGTTTTCTCCGTCTATGGAGACTTTGACCTGAGCATCTGAAGTTCAAATTTCACAGCATTGCCTACAATCATTGCGACAAGCGCAAGGTAAAGCTCATCACGTGTTTGCCTGAAGCCAAATGGTCACCTGATGGTAGCATGAGCTACTGTCCAATATTTGCATAGCTATCTGATTTCCAGGAAGACCTTACAGAACAAGAAGCTAGGGATGCACCTTTTTCTGTTAATTAGGCTGGTTGAATCAAGCATTTGGAACCCTCAACTACATTACCATGTCTATATTCGAAAGATTGCTTATTAAGTTTCTGCAGTTCTTGGTCTGATAAAACTGCTATCGCTTCATTTTATGATATGAAAGTTACATCATGTTTCTGTAGCGTTCTAGAACACACATTTTGCAATGTCTGAGATGCATCATCATTCGAATGTTTTCTAAATTTCACAGGATGTGTTGACGACACGCAGAGAGCATGCATTCCCAGCAGCCATTTGGAAACTGGAAACCATGCTCAAATTAGAAGCAAATGGTAATAATTCCCTGGGGATGGAGACACACCACACGATTAAACAGTCCAGATGGCTTCAAGAGAATCTGAGAGGTAGCCACTTGATTGCTCTTCTCTAAATTAAGAAGTTCAGAGTGCATAACCTTTTTTTATAGCTCCTTTGTTCTATCTCGTCTAGCGCGTATATTTCTAATGATTGTAATATGCTAAATATGTTGCTCTTGGTTGAGCTGACAATAAAAAACTTACAGATGTAGACGACAGGGTCAAGACCATGCTTGAGCTGATTGAAGGGGATGCAGATTCCTTTGCTCAAAGAGCAGAACATTATTACCAAAAAAGACCGCAACTTGTGAAGGAAGTTGAAGGTTTCCATCGGGCTTATCGTTCTTTGGCGGCCACGCTGATAGGGAATATGCATCAGAATTCTCCTAAAGATTTGCAAATTCAGTCTGGACTATCTTTGGATTCTCCTAGGATTACCCCATTCGGCAAGCAGCTCCAATTCAAAAATAGATCGACCAGTGGTACACTGAAAGATTCAGGTTCATTGCAGGGTGACAGGAATTCACAGGATAACGATGATGCATTAGAGTCTGATGAACATTCTGCAGAAGGGTCACATATAAAAGCTAAGACAAGCCCACCATCAGCAGATCACGAAGAGTCATCTGCATCTTCTTCAGATATTGAATATGAACATGCAGCCCAACCGACTGGGAAATTGCCGCAAGGTCTACTTGACCAGAAAGCAGAAAATAAGGATCTGGTTGAAGAGTCTAAGAGGCTAGCAGAGGAATGTGATGCTGCTAAGAAACTAGTGGTGGATTTGCAGCAAGAAATTTCCAGATTGCAGGAAAGTAACAATGTGCTTATTGACGAAACCACTTTGCTCAATGACAGGTGTGAAAAGCTCGAAGAGGAAGTGTCTGGCTTGCTGAAAAATAAGATGGCTGATGAAAATGGAGTAATCGCTGGGGTAGAAAATATGAAAAGGCTAGAAGCGGAAATTCAGTTATTGCAAGAAACCCGTGGGCAAAATGAAAAGTATATTTTTGCTGGTGCTGAAAAATTACATTTGCTCGAAGAGGAGTTTTACAGGTTGGAAAAGGAGAAGGTAAATATTGAAAACCAACTCAGAGAGAGCGCAGAAAAAGAAAAAGCTTCGATGGCAGCTTTAAAGTTTATGAAAGGAGAACTAGTCTGTGTTCTGAAAAAAAACAAGAAGATGCAAGAGGATTTAGCAAACAATATAAGCCACAGATTGACTGCGAACATTTCCTTGATCAATAAAGATGCAGAAATTTATAAGCTGAACAAGGACCTTCAAGACCTAAAAACAATGTTATCAGCAATACATGAAAAGGTTTCATATTTGCAGGAGGACAACGACAAACAGAAAATTTTATTGGCTGATATATCTGAGGAGAAAAGAAATGCCATAAGGCAACTGTGCTTTTCCATAGAGATGACAAAGGAAAGAAATTCAAGGTTGGAACAAACCATTTGTCTATATAAGAGAAAATTTGACGAGTTTAACTCCGCGATTCATCGTTCAGGCTGGAAGTCACTCTTCACCAATCACTGGATGTGACCGGCTTAGCCATGTTCCATTGCTTCTTAAGGTTTGAGGTTGGATTTTTTACTAAACCAGAAGAATGTACCTATTCACTCAAAAGCGTGTTGGTGAAGGCTGCCTTTCCTCTTCTTGGGGTTTGAGGATAACTATATGACAACAGAGAGGAGGAAAAAAGAGGAGCAAAGCGTCTACGTGATCCATTAAATTGATCAAAAAATATCAAAAGCCTATGCTGCTTTGAGGTTGCAAATAAGATAACTGCTATTCGCTAGAGAAGACTGTTCGGTCTCATATGGGTTGGTGGTCACTTTCATAGACATCCAGATTGATATTTTGGCATAAAATTTGAAAAACATGTCTATAAGAACCGTGATCCCAGAATGTTTTTGGTTTTCCATCATGTTTACTATGTGATTTAATAATCAAACAGTTCTCAACAACCATATGCATGGAAGATCAGGTTGTCCTCACAAGCAACTGTCGAAGCAGGAGTAGAACATACCAGTTAGTTTTGTTCCTGTTTTCTGCATTGACCAAAGCAAGCAGTGGTTTGAGAGGACAATGTATTGAAATCTGAATATATATTCATAGCACTTTGATTGTTCGTTAGCTTGATATTAAAGAAATTCGGTGTGCTTTCTTGATAAATGAGAATAGTTTTGGATTTAAAAAAAGATTCAACATGTTCCCAAATGCCCACCTTTAATGCTAGTGTTGCTCTGCTGTCATTGGAAACGATATCATTAGTGACATAATGTAAGTGCCTCATTGGTGCCATTTGAAACAATATGAATAGTGGCATAGGCTTGTCTCTTGTGCACAAGTTACAAAAGAACTACTTTTTGCAGGCCCTTATTATCAAGTGCTGAGCTGCAAAGCTTACAAACTAACTGCTGAGATGATAATATATACGGCTATGCTTGTAAAGCACTCAACATGATTGTTGGTAATCATTTGCCATCGTGCCATATTGCAACCATTCCAAAAGTACTTTTGCTTATATGCATTTAGGCCGAGGAAAAATTTGAAGGACAAGTTATATGAAAATGCAGTTCCTTAATGTTTTGCTTACTGACTACTCACGGAATTAGATGCATTAAGCTGATGTATGGAAGCAGGGAATATGTCAATCAGTTTGGTGGGTTTTGACATTTGGAAAGCTGATCGTTTTTTGTGTGGGGGGGGGGGGAAGGCCCTGCCCGAGGGCCTTCCGTGCTGGGAGGGCCGTTGCCCAAGGGCGGGAGCCCTAGGGCAGGGCTCGAACTGCACGGAAGGCCCGAGGGCTGCGGCCTTCCCCTACGTAATGCTTAGTGCGAAGGGTGGAGATGGGTGGAGATTCCTGCAGAATGGATCACTAATCCAGCTGTCAGAGTAATCATTCCAGCAGAACTTGATAGTAATTGAGCTAGCAGGCATTCCATATTGTGGCATTAAGAACTGTGTGCTTGAAAATTCTGTGGGAGGAGGTGCCTCCAGAATACACACAAACTCTGATCACTGAGCATTACGTCTTCTAAATGCTTTATAGAATATCTTTCTGTTTGATGAGGATTAGTTTTAACGTGACCTTTTCATTATAAGTCGGCTTTATTGGTCATCTTGAAATGCATATTTCTGTGATGAATGATTAGCGTAAGTTCTGTGATCATGATCAAGAAATTCTAAAGAATAGCTCTCAACATAGCACTGCACGACTTGAGAGCAAGAAACTTATTCATACTTGTGGGGCGCGCACATGTATGTATGGTAGAAAACAAAATAAACAAGGCTCAGCTATGAAATCAAAGTTGCCTATGCAGAGTGCTAAGAATAAATATATACTCTTTGGGAATACTTGGAGTCTAACCAATAATACAATTGGAATTTCTGCCTTCTTTAGGGGCTAGAGCAAAGAATTTCACGTTAAACTAGGTCAAGCCAAATTGAACATGCTTCGATTTTGTTGTGCTCCTGAGATTACGTGGGCTTTATGCACTCTTATTACTCCTGTTACAACTCAAATGCTAATAGTAGCAAAACTCTTCCATCACCTCTCAAACTTCATTGATCTACTTTATCATGTACTTTAGTCTTTTAAGTATTATGGAAAGTGCCGAGCGGAGGACATAGGTGAGGCTAAATTTTTGTGGAAAGTCGAACCGGGCAGAATGTCCTTTGCTCGGCACCTTCCATTGTATAATGGGTACCTTTGACTTTTCTTAGATTTATTAAATGTGAAACACTTTGACTTTGATCGACCAGTCTGGAAGTGCCACGTGGTAGCAGTACGCCTGACGCGATGGGCGGAAAGCATAGCACGGGCATGCGGAAAGACATAATTTTTTTGCTTTTTTAAACTATTCAAATAACGGGCAGAATAGAGGTATCCATTACCTGAGCCATCTCTCTCTCTCTCTCTCTCTCTCTCTCTCTCTCTCTCTCTCTCTCTCTCTCTCTCTCTCTCTCTCTCTCACGGACTCTATTTCACTATAGTACTCCCTGTAAAACTTTAAAAATGCAACTTCGTAAGGATTACAAAGTTTTTTTACGATACGCTCAAGCACCAACTAAAAATATAATCAAGTAATGTCAAACTTTGGATTTTGTGAATTGGGGGTTCTTGGGGGAGGCAATAACTTGCATCTCAAGCAACTTTGATCCACGGTGAGGATTCGTTCTCTATTAGGCCTTGTAATTGAACGATGGGCATTACAACCAACATGGTGCCTCAAAACTAAGGCTAACAACCCCCTTTGCAAATAGTAATGCAAGGTCCCAACTCCCCTATACATAGATTCATTTGCTATTGATACTCTACACATGCATTTACGGTCCCAAACCTTGTACTAATTCCAATTAGTGTGTTATGGGCCTCACAAGGATATTAATTAATTGTGGGGCACGTCCAGTATGATGTGGCATAACTAATAAGCTTGTTTCAATGGAGTACCATGTATCCAAGACTAGGAGTATACCGAATCCTATATACTGGTCATGGAAATGTGGTTGCAAAGGAGCATAAAGTTATCAATGTTTGATGAAGATTTTGTTTCCTTTTGTCACCAAAATTGTAGAAAATGAACAATTTTTGTTGTCTCTCTGATTTTTTCAAATCCAAATGGATCTTAGGAATGGTGATCTGTTTGGCTTTCCCTGCTCAGCAATCAAAACAAATTTCAAGAAAAAAATTTCCATGGAAGTCAAACAAAATCCTTTCAACATTAACCCTAAAATACAATTTTAACACTAATATGCCAAGACAAGATGCCTAAATGCAAGCTATCATCCATCCGTGGATCAGAAACATGATAAAAATGAAAAATTGTCGTAGCTCCCTGCCATCGGCACTAAAATTATAGCAAAGTATTCCCTATCCTCCTTTAAACCTAGATCCAAACTCAATCAAGCATCAAGAGATGAAGAGGATTAACTTGTTGTCATGCAGAGATTTGTTTCCATGAGAGCGATGGCATGGTTCAGATTCAACATGTGGAAAGATCACCTGATTAACACTAGGATCCACTTACACTAGCAATTTACACTACACATCCAATAGATAAAGCTTACTACTCTCTCTCTCTCTCTCATAAAAAAATATATCAAGTCTCAATTCCAACAAGTAGGAAATCTAACAAATAAAAAATCCAACAAAGTATGAGAGATGGATTAGGAAAAGAAAATCAAGGACATTCGATTCCAATTGATAGAGGCTCAACCTGCTTAATTGAAATGACATGAAAAATGAATCACAAACTACCACTATATATAGTGGATTTTAGGGCTTTGGCCTCAAATCCTATTGGCCAATTTTCACCTCCCTTATTATTTGAAATTTAAAATTTTGGGGGGAACCCTTTTTATTCACTAACTTGACTATTAGGCCTTGCGACATTTAACTCTCACAAAAAGGCCTAAAGTCCTTCTATTAGCTTTTAACTAATCAAATAACTATGTGATCATCGGGTTGGACTTACACACGACCAAATGTCTCTCACTTATTATCTAAGGTTAGGGTTGCCTTGAAATCCACAAACCCTCCAACAGTAATCAATTTTGTTTGATTAATGGCCCAAGTATGGCATCCTGTATGTACAGGCCCATTTTGAAGATCCCATTAGTAGGTAGTTATATTAGGCCCCATTTCAAGATCTTGTGGGTATAAGTTCAACTTGTGGTGCCAAGCTATTGGGTTCATATGGCACAGTCTCCTATGCCATAGAAAATCCATCGACTCATGGACTTAATGAGTCTGCTCTGTTGGTAGGCATACCTTCAGATGATACAGCTTGCCTTTACATCTTCCTTGAGTGATTAGTGTACTGCAACAACACTGCATGCTTCATCGGTGAATGTCACTCGCATGCCTGCATCTGCTATCCTTGCAACTGATAACAAATCTTTCTACAGTGTCGGTACATATAGGACATCATCCAATCTTCGATCTCTGCCGTTGGTGTTGAGCCAAAGCACTCCAATGCCACTCACTTCATATCTTGATCCATCTCCAAGAATTATGTATCTGGAGGAATCAGATTGTCAAAACTCTGCAATGATCTATCTGGTTGTAACGAAATGTGATGTTGCACCAGAATCAAGAATGACTTCTTGGAAGTTGGTTGAGGATGTAGCACATACATCTGTGCATAAGTAAGCAATTGAGTTTTTGCTTACTCGTTCTTCAGCCATTTTGGAGGATTCTGGTTCCTCTACATGTGATGTGGTATTGGAGCTTTCTTTTCTGCTCTGTGTCTTCTTATTTCTTGGATTGACATATCAATCCATGGCTGCATGTCCCTTCTTGTGACAATGTATGCACTCGATTTTTGGATTCAACCAACATCGGTCCACTGTGTGGCCTTCACATCTGCATCTGTTACATGTCTTCTTGTCGTTGTTTCATTGCTTGCAATTCTATCCCTTTGATCTGCCTTCTTGATCTCCCTCTTTCTGCTGACTTAGGTCATGGCTTCTTGTCGACTCCCTCTTAGGATAGGCCTTATTCTTTGACTGGTCTTGGCCATAGTGCTTCTCCTCTGAGTATGAGTGAAGTCTTTACTTTCCAGGCCAAGAAATTCGACCTGTCTGCTTCAAGTACTGTGAAAAACTTCGATTGGATGCTGCTAATGGAAGCCATAGTCTCAGTAATGAGGCTTTGATTGAGCTTTGTGCTCTGATACCACTGATGGTGGAAATCTCCGATGGCCGAGCAATCGGGTTGCTCTGACACCACTGATGTATGGAAACCAGCCTTCGATGACGTCGGAGACTTCGACCACTTCGAAGTCGGAGATGAGCTCAGATGGAGCCGATCTATCGGACAAAGCTACTACTTCATTCCGCAATCAGAGATCCTCCAAGCTACAAATAGCTACTGCTAATCTGATGCTAAATTATGAATAGTAGATAATGTCAAGATGACAACGAAAGTATATCTACCATTGAATTGAATAAGCGAGACAAAGCATTCAAAGATTGCACACACATAGAGCAATAGGAACTGCTACTTGTCTATATTAACAAAATCAAGCCCCCCCCCCAATGGGCGCCCTACTACCCTCATATAGATGGTCCATGGACCCCTCCAATGCACTATGGAGTTTCATGCTCATCCAATGAGAGAGAGAGAAGCCTAGGAGAGTTAAAGAATCTCCAAGAGCCTCCATAGGCTTATGGAATGTCAAGAGACTCCTTCCATAACCTATGACTCTTTGAATGCCTTTCTTGTGGGAGTTGGGAACTCAATGGACACTTTAGAAGGGCGCCCTCCTACTAGGTCCCATTGCCCAAGTTGTGCAAGTATACTTTGGTCCTAGACCAATAAAGTGATATGGTTCAAGGTTGAGGCCCAAGGTTTAGAAAAATAGTCATCCAATGACTTTCTAACACCTCTCTAGGTTCCATACCTTTATCCAAGGCATAGACACCTACCTGCCCTTAACCAAGGACACTAGTACCTTACTCTAAGACATCTATCCTTAATACTTAGGGTACCCCTTATCCAAGGGTCACGTGACTCCATACCTCCAACTAAGGTATAGTCACTTGCCTGCCCTTATCCAAGGGCACATATCCTTAATCCTAAGGGTACCTTGCCATTTAGCCCCCAACACTAAATGGACTATTAGGGGTCTGAAGTACTACTAGTTACACAGGTATGTAGCATTCCTTTCCACTAAACTTAAATTTTTCCTTGTAGGGAGAAATTTGAAAAATTCTTCTGGAGATCAGCCTCCTTTTCCCAGGTATCCTCCTCTTCTGATTTGCCCCTCCACCTGACTAAAAATTTTCGAAGCACTCTACTCCGTAGAGTTCTCTGCCGGCTATTAACAATCACCTCGGGTTCAGGTGGTCCACTCACGGACTCATCACAAAGAAGTTTCACTAGATCTTCCACAGGGACCAGGGTCTCCCCAACCCCCAATGAGGGTTTCAACTTACTAACGTGGAAAACAGGATGAATTTCAACATTAGCTGGAAGGTCTAGTTTGTATGCGACCTTGTTTATCACTTGGATAATCTTAAAAGGACCGCAATACCTAGGCGCCAACTTTGCACACTTAATAGTTTTCAAGATTTCATCAGAATATCCACTATGCTGATGAAGATTGTCGTTGCTGACATCTCCATAGCAGATTCAATGGTTCATGGTAGCTCGAATGTACCTCATGACTCTTATGAGAGCCTTCCAATGAGTAATGTTAAAATTAGCCATATATTGGCTGAGTGAGCTTACTGCAAAAGAGAGATCTGGTCTTTTATAGACCATTGCGTATATGAGAGATCCAAGTATCAGTCGATAAGGATACTCTCTCATCTGCTCCTCTTCCTGCTTGGTCTGGGGACATTGGTCCTTCGACAAGTGTAGGCCTGGATCCATTGGTGAGTGAGCTAATTTACAATTCATTAGATTGTATCTGTTAAGAACATTGTGAAGATACCTTTGTTGAGTGATGTAAATCAGTCGTTTTGCTCTGTCTTTGTGGATTTGAATGCCCAGACAGAAATGAGTTTCATTCGAATCAGTCATGTCAAACTCTGAAAATAGCATCTGCTTGGAATCCTTGACCAAATTGGTATTGTTGCTGAAGAGCAACGTATCATCCACGTATAAGGTGATGATAATGAAGGATTGCTGCACTGACTTGGAATAGATGTTGCAATCAGCAATGCTTAGTTTAAATTCTTGTTCGATGATGAATGTGTTGATCCTCTGAAACCAAGCTCTGGCAGACTATTTCAAGCCGTACAGTGCTTTGTAGAGTTTACAGACGTGATTCTTCATACCTTCCAGAATGTATTCTTCGGGCTGGATCATGTAGATATCTTCTTGTATAACTCCATTTAGATAAGTTGTTTGTACATCAAGTTGATGTACTTTGAGGTCGGCAGCTGCAGCATAAGACAAGAGCATTCGGATCGACGAATGTTTGACTACTGGACTGAAAGTCTTGCTGTAGTCAACATTCGGGATCTGAGTGAATACTCGTGCTACCAGTCTTGCCTTCCTTCGATCAATTGCTCCGTTGGCATTGTATTTGATCTTAAAGATCCATTTGCAATCAATGATATTGCAGCCAATAGGAGCTTCAACTAATGACCACATCTGGTTCTTGATCAGAGAGGAATACTCTCTATCCATAGCTTCTCTCCAGAGATCAGAGTCTGGTTGGCTGAGTGCCTCTTCGACTGTCATCGGTTCTTGTATCAAGAGACATGCAGACTCAAGAGTATACCTTGTGGGCGTGGAGTCTTGTACTATCACGCTCAACCGCCAAAGTCAACATCACCAGAGGATAACTAACCAACAGTTTAGCATTAAACCTATCTTATAAACTATTGTTAAGTAATCTTAATATGTTTTCAGATGGTATAAGTAAAAGATCGATTGCAGATATATAGACTGACAGATAGAGATGCGAGTAAGAGAGAAGTGCCATCATATTGTTAGCATTATAAGCTATGCATGAAAATCTGCCAACGAGCATAACATAGCAATTTCGTGAGAAGAGTGACAGACCACCAACAAGCAAGACACTGATCAACTCACTCAAAAACAAAATACAAACACAATTTCTCTCTCCTATTCCATCTCTCATTATACGTGTCGTTTTGTTTGATTGAATGATTTGAAATCTATGGTCTGTAGTCATTTGCTTAGGATCTTGCAATATGGTGTCATGTATTACTAGTACATCAACGCTTATCAACGCATTAGAATATCCATTGTAAGCTTTGTAGGCCCAAAAGGAACTATTAGCCTATAGAACAAGGCGGTTCCCTCTTTAGGCCCTCCAAAGTAATTAATAAGGATAATAGGCCAACAAGGGCCCAAATACATTTAATAAGACTTAACAAGGGCTTAACATCTTTAGGATAGTTATGTTTAGTTAAGTTAGGGGACTTGTCCATAAGTAGGCAAGAGACATCAATTTTGTAATCTTTTGGCTCATTTGCAATTGAGAGAACTAGGAGCTCCATCTCCTCTTCCTCCTTTGTGAATGTCCCTAAGCATGACTACGCCTATCAGACTCAAACATAACATTAGTGATAGAAATCATGTTTGATCTGATTACGTAGCCAAACATCAAGCATGAAGACATTAGAATGATGATTTGTCGCAAACAGCTAGATTGATTGTCAGTCGTGAATTAGTTGCGAAAGACAAGACTAAATATTAGTTGCGAAGAACTAGAAGCCTTGGGATCTTGATCTTGCTAGGTCTCATTTGCCCTATCACATGAATTCATGTACTCCTCACTCTCCATTATGGAATCCATCTCTTTTTTAGCTTCACTTTGATATGAGCTTTATGGTAGCTTGTGGTTATTCTTCATCTTTGGTTCTCTTCAACATACGTGTGGTGGTTTCCTCTTTGTTCTAGATTGCCTGGCTTGGATTAAGAGGTATGGCACATGACATTTCTTGGTATCAGAGCATAGATCCTAAATTCATGATGATTCTATGTGAATTTCATTAAATTTGATAAGTTTATTGCATTTGTAGCTTTCTTTTTGCTAATTTTTAAGTTTGCAATCCTCAAGTTGATTTACATTTAGAGCATTGTCTTAGCTTTGATCTGATCCACATGGCAGGTCATTTGGATTAGTATCCAAAAAGTTATGACAAATCTTGTTTCCTAACTCTAGTTTTGCTAAAAAATTTCTTTCAAAACTTTCAGCCATGTTCTGTTGTGAGTTTGACTATCAAATCACATTCAATCATTAATTTGATCTTATAGAAATTGTTGTTAGCATTTTAGAGGTACTGAGTTTTTTGATTTGGATCAATATTAAGAAAGTTATGATCAAATTAGTGGAGGTGGGTCAGATTTGCCAGAATTTTGAAATTTTCTTTTGGATTTTTTTTCAAGTGAGAGAGAAGCACTTCACTTTTTCAAACTTGAAGTTTAATTTCATTGTAATTTTTTTTTCAAATTCTTCATTTTGAAGTTTCGCAGGTTTAAAACAAAAAAAAAATGACCTAACCCTACCCTCTCAAAGCCCTAACTCTTAGGTTATGAGAGAAAAAAAGTGTAGAAACCCAAAAAATACACTGCCCAAACTTTTGAACCCTAACTTTTTAGGGCTAAATAAAATAAAATCCTACCCTAAATCTAAGGCCCATCTCTCTTATGAGAGAAAAAAAGTGTAGAAACCCAAAAAATACACTGCCCAAACTTTTGAACCCTAACTTTTTAGGGCTAAATAAAATAAAATCCTACCCTAAATCTAAGGCCCATCTCTCTCTCTCTCTCTCTCTCTCTCTCTCTCTCTCTCTCTCTCTCTCTCTCTCTCTCTCTCTCTCTCTCTCTCTCTCTCTCTCTCTCTCTCTCTCTCTCTCTCTCTCTCTCTCTCTCTCTCTCTCTCTCTCTGGCTGTACCCAAGCCCAACCCTTCCCTCCCCTCTTGCGTGCGGCGTCGTCCCCTCCCCGCTCCCTTCCTGTCCCTCCCCTCCTCTCTTCCTTCTCCTGCGTATCCCTATCCCCTTCTATGCGACGCCCAACATGCCCAACAGCCTTCTGGGCCAGAGGGCCTCTGAGGAATATTCCTTGGATATTCTTAAAAGAATATTTTGTAGAATAATTTCCTAAGAGCACTTGAATGCACCACCAGAGCAATCGTAAAAACTTTTTGCCGCAAATCTTCATAATTTCCTATGGGTCCTACCAATTTCCCACGAGCACTGAAATGTTTCATGGAATCCAAAGTATTATGTATTTCAATTTGTAAATTTCTTTTAATACCCCCCTCCTAAGTTGTATATAACCCATTTTACTAGTTTTTTCTTTAAACATCCATAACTTCCTTGTTTGAGTCGGATTTCAGTGGACTAAAAACTAAAAGTGATCAAAACGACAAGCCTGACACTACTAAGTTATTAAAATTTTGTAATTATTACTGTCATTTACTACTAGTACATTAGTGCTAATCAATGCATCAGAATATCCATTGTAAGCTTTGTAGGCCCAAAAGGAGCTATTAGCCTTAAGAACAAGGCGATTCTCTCTTTAGGCCCTTCAAAGTAATTAATAAAGATAATAGGCCAATGAGGGCCCAATGTAGTTCAAATAATATTTAACAAGGGCTAACTATGCATCAAGATAGTTAAGTTAAATTAAGTAAGAGATTGTCTATAACTAGGCAAGAGACATCATTTTGTGAATCTTTTGGCTCATTTGCAAGTGAGAGCTGCTAGCTTCCTCCTTGTGGGTTTATCAATGAGTCATAGGAGAACTAGATGATGTGGCACAGATAGGCTACAGAGGTGTCACAGTGCACTACTAGTGGTGCATGGGCCTTGGAGGGTATAAGTATACCCATTGGGCTCTCACTATGGCAGGCTTGATTGTGTGATTAGTAGTTACATGTTGCTGGTGTGATTCCTCTTTCCCTTGTGAAGATTGATCCATAGCTTGGAGACTAGATCCGTAAGATCTAGGTTTGGTTGGGTTGGTTTGTCCACCATCCAATTTCCTTGTGTTGTTGAATATGGTTTATGACTGGCCTCCCAAAATCCATTAGACGTGAAGTTAGACCACTAGAAACCTACGCTTCCCTACGTGATGCCATGGATGATGTCATTCGAGGAGAAGATGAAGTCTCTAATGAGGAGTACGAACCCCAACGTTCGAGAACCATTACTACTAACCAAAGCCATAGAGCCCAAGGTGATGGAAGCTGATCTGATGTTGCCACTCAGTTGTTGTTGCAAAAACTTGAGACCATGAATAAGACTCATCAGGCCAATATGGATAAGCTATCCAAGGAATTTGAACAAAAATTAAAAAACATGGTACCCCAAGTGTCTACTATCAACCAATTTCCCAGACGTGATAATGTTTGGTGTCCCACATGCCAACAAAATCACACTGCAAACAAGGGCCCTCAGAGTAGACAACTATTCTAGAGGTTTTGCATCTTTTTCAGCAATAATAACCATGATAGATCTGCTTGTATCTACAACTCGAGAATACAAGCCATTTCAAGACAATATCAATGGAGGCTACAACAACAGGGTCCTCAAGTTATAAGTTATCAGAGCCCCATATTCCAACAGGCACCCCAACGTCGCCTAGCACTACCTGGACCCAATAACACAACACTAGCCTTAGTAGTGCAACAACCTAGCCCTTAGATGAACCATCAAATCATTCCAGCAAATTTTCCTACAACAAGAAAGAATTCTCATCCCCAATAAGAATTCAGCTTGGAAAACATGTTTGTACATGTTGATCAAGAATTTTCTTATTTTTATACAGATGGAATTGAAGCTTCTGTTTATCGGTCAACAATGTTTCTACGAGAACATAACACCTATCTAGTGTTATGGTTGTGGAGAGAACCACCTCATCTCCGAGTGTCTCTATAAAGGCACTTATATTCCTATTTATCCATCGTCATGAGTTTAGGCCTCCAGCCATTGATTATGATCATATGCACATGAGGGCCCCAAATTCCTCATAATCATAATTAACTTACGGGTCGAGGTAGGTCTACTGACCTCTAGCGGGATAAGCTTCCAAGATTAGTCATGGGCATGACATTCTTTCTCACTTATTCAAGTTCTATCCTCAGAATTTAAAGCTAGGGAAGTTCCTCCCTAAGTTCCCTTCTTGTTCCCAGTAATCATCATTGTCTGTGTGACCCTTCCATCAAACCAAATGCTTGGTAATTATTCGATTTCTTAATCATATAGTTCTTGTATTCAAGATCCTTTCAGGTTCAAATCGGGACACACCCAATGATTCATCTAGAAGGTGCAATTGCTCTCCAGAAGCAAGATGCTCTCTCCTGCTCGTAGAATCTTCTTGAGTCAGCTTACGTAAAAATTGGATGCACTTGAGTTCCCTCCGGGAGGTCCAATTGGTAAGCTAAGGATCTAATCTTTTTCAAGATCTAATAGGGTCCTCTATACCTAGGAGACAATTTATAATGTTTGTCGGTGTGCATTTTATACTAGAATCTTTTGGGATTCTCAAATACACCCAATCCCCCACTTGAAAATCTCAAAGCGATCTTTTCAAATTAGTATAATGTTGGTCCCTATACACTGGACATTTTCATGTGCTATCTGTAGCATTTTTTGCATATCATGTAGGAAATCCAGTGCTTACTTGTGGTAGTATGCTTGAGGTTTGGATCTTGCTTATGGTATGGGACATAAGTAGGGTTTGGATCTTGAGTATGCTATGGAATGTTGTGGTATGCTTGTGATTTGTTTACAGTTAGCAAGGGGGTGCTAGATAGGTCTTGCTTGGAGCTTGGATCTAGCTATGGTTGGGTGGTGAATACTTGAGGCCAGCTTGTTATCTATCTTTGTGTTAAAGAGTAGGGACACAGGTGGAGGAGAGATCCTTGGAGGCTTGCAGATCCTTACTTGCAGGTGGAGGCATCCTAGCTTGGAGTTGGGGAGCATCTTGAAGCTTGCAGGTTGCTTGGAGGACATTTGGAGGCTCTACCTTGGATTTGGAGGACTTCCTCACCTCTACTTGTAAAAGCTTGATCTCATAAATGAAATCGGCGTCAAAAAATCTCTGAAGTTCTTTCTTTATCAGATTTACCACATTAGGATTACAGCGATAGAACTTTGTAACCTTTGGTACTGCATCAGGTACTAAAGGTATGGTATGTTCAATCACTGATGTCGGAATACCCTTCAAATCTTGATAAGTCCATGCAAAGCAATCTTGATACTTAATAAGTAACAAACGGAGCGCTTGATACTATTCAGGAGTAAGTTGTGATCCCACTTGTACAATCTTTTCCGATTCTCCTGGTTCGGCAAGATTCATTGGCTGCGTCCTAGTTGGGCCATCATAAACCTCTTTAGATTCCGGCATGTGTTCTTCAGGTTCACGATGCGCTTTAGGTAACATGATAACCACATCATCCAGTGTATAACGTTTAAAATGCTCTGGCATATCATGTTGGACTACATTTGCTTGTTCTTTTTCGAAAGGACTTGCCTTGGATTTTCGTTTAGCCTTCTTAGCAAGAATTGATCGTGGAGGTGATGACTTTCGGGATGATAAATCTTTCTTCACAGGTGAAGACTTCCTAGATGATGATGTCCTGCTGGAAATCTGACTTGAAAAATCATTCTTGACTTTTCCTTTGCCTTAATCCAATAGAGGTGGCACTTCTTTTGAATCGATCTTTTGAGGGGGATTTTCCCATTTCAGGACCGTATTATAATGTTGCTTAGCTTGTTTCTTCGTCATCAAACTTGTGATCCTGTCACCCTTCAATATAACTGCTTTGGGCGATTCGATTGTTGGTTCATCAGGAACATTACGCACTCCAAATCTGGTCGGATCCATATGATGTAGAGTCTGTTCATCCGTAAGTTCTGCATTGTCATCATAAGTTAAGACATGGCTCACTGGTATGAGATCATCCTCAATTGGATCTGGTATAGGTTCTGTTGATATCTAGGCTACATTCAGCACATTTAGTGGAAATGTGATTGGCGTATCCAAAGTTCGATCTAATAAGGAAATCTCGCTCATCTCTGATTGAATATCTTGTTGACACATATATCCTGCTGTACAATCAATTGTTGCAAGAGCTTTGCTCCAATTGACAATATCCATTTGAGAATCGTAGTGAGCACTTAGTTTTTTCTCTGGTCAATCACAAGTGTGATCCGTTGTTGATGAATCGTCATCCGCTTTTTGAACCACTGGTTTGATAGTCCAAGTCTTAGGATCAACTTTAACTGCACGTTCACGATTTTCAAAAATGATTTTTCCGGTACCCTAGTTATGAATTACTTGCACAACTTGTAACCATGGACGTCCTAAGGAAACTCAGTAGACATTTGGTGCGGTGCTTTTGATTCAGTCATCTTGAAGGGTTCTTCGTGATCATGTAATTGATCATTCATATCCGTACGTGAATTCTTGGAGGCTGCAATGGTGAAGACCGAACTTCAGTTGTTACTTTAGCAGCTTCAAGTTCCTCTTCTTCTTGCAGGTGTTTAATCCACTGTCTCATATCCTGATATCTTCGTTTTTCTACATTAAGATTTGGATAGACTCTCGATGTTGTTGGTGTATCGTTCAATGGTATAGAATCAGCAGGTACTGGATCCAATACTGGTTCTTTTTGCTTTTGTGCTCTGGTGACCACCATCAAGGGTGCACTTGGTTTATTCTGAGCTATTGATCCTTGCTTGATGGTTATCAAATTTAAAGGTGGTAGCTGGTGGTGGCTTCGGTCTTGCTGGACAGTCTTTATGACAATGCCCATATCCACAATCACGACAGAATGGTACAAATTTTTCTTTATTTGGGCATTCTGCAACTCTGTGATTTTCTCCACATGCAAAGCATCCAAATGGTGCTCTGGCCCAATTTCTCGAGGCTTGTTGTTGAGCAACAGTATGAAAGACATATTATTCTGAAGATCCACCTTCCTGATCATTACCATAGCTCCATTTCTCAGCACTTCCGTAAGGTTCTGGTTCCATCAAATTGGCAGGAGGAGCGGAGTGTTTTGGTGGGGCCGGCAAAGCTAGACGTTCCGGGTATCCAAGAGTAGATTGTCGCAGACTTGCTACTGGATTTCCTCCATACTATGGATCTCGATATCCCCTCTGGGCATACCGTTGCTGAATTATCCTAGGGTTGAAGTTGCAAAAAGCAGTCTCATGGTCAGGTGAATTACATAGATGGCAAACACTGATTTCCATTCGTTTTTTCAATTGAGGACACTCGTTCACTATGTGATTTCTGTACAAATAGAACACCAGATATTTTTCCTAGTAGAAAAAGTCTTTGCAAACTTCTCAGATTCCTTGTTTGCTTCTCTGTGAAAATTTTCCAATGCTTTGATCTTCTCATCAGATTGCAACTGCAACTTTTCCATCTGTTTCTGTTGGGTCTTCCCAAGTTTCTCGAACTCATTGAGCATCATTTCTGCAGTAGCATTGGCATTTGTTGATGGTGGTGGATGTTGTAGTAGTCTGCCCTGATGTTTAAGGCAACATACTGACATTCGGCTCATCATCTGAATCTTCATCTTCCTCCCAAATTGCATCATCCATAGCATTTTGCAAAAGTGCGTACTCATTATGGCATTTCAGCTCACGTCTGATCCGTTTAAGTAGACTTGACAAAAACCACATAATCATGACATTTTCATTAATCAACTCAGGTTCACATTCAGATCTAAGACGTTTCACCCTTTCGATGTAATCTCAAACCATTTCTCTCTTTCCCATTTTAAATTTTACTTAAAAGTAGGAAAGGGCCTTCCATAAACTTTCGCGGTTTGAACTGTGTGATAAGGGCTCGTTTAACAACCTCCCACTCTGTACGCTCAATTTTATCTTGGTTATAATACCAATCTTGTGCTGCGTCTATTAAGGCCATAGGAAACAGCTTAAGTTTATCTTGAGGATAAATCTCACCATAGCCTCACAAGATTCAGCATAGATCTGAAGAAATCTTACTGGATCTGTTAATCCATTATATTTGGGTAGATTCAATTGGGGTGCTCTTCTAACAATAATTGAATTGACCTCTTGTGGAGCACCTCCAGGAGCAGCTCCAGGGGCAGCCATCTTTACAAATTTAGATCAAATTGATAATGAGATTGGATATAGATTTTTCCACAAAACTATCTCAGATTAGATCTGCTAGCTCTATTCCACTTCTCAAGAATCTGATTCTATATGATGAAAAACTTTTCGAAATTCGATCAATCGATACTTCTCAAAAATGATAAATTTCTCGGAATCCAATTCAGAATATATCAGACTTGATCCAAATTTTGACAGAGACTTGATCTGGAAAATCAGAAACTAAAAATAGGACTGGCGAAGATTCTCTAGGCGAAGGCTCAACAGTGCTATTTTGGAAAAAAAAAAAAACCTCTCAGAACACTTTTCAGGCAATTTCTTGGGAAATAACCTTCGCCGACTTCTCAGATGGAAGATCTGACACAGATAAAACTATGAAAAACCGGACAAAGGTTTCTGACACAAGGAAATACAGTTTCTGTAATCTGGCGAGGGTAAAAATCAAGATTTTTTGTGATCTGATCAGAAAGAATCTTTGTCGAACTCAAAAATAGTATTTTTCTATAAATAGAATGTTCTAAAAACTCGACGAAGGTTCTGGCGAAGGATCAAGAGTAATATTGGTAATTTTGCAAAAAAATAACTTTTTTGGCAAAAATATGACAATATGACAACTGATCCTCTGAAACCCTTTTTATTTTTGGTATTATTCTCCATCGTCCTGGCAGTACATAGATCTGAATCACATCTAAGCACAGTGAATCGGGCGAAGGTTCTTTTTTTGTATTTTTTTAGGGTTTTGATAATTTTTGGTGTTTTTTTGGTGGTTTTTCTGATGTTTTTGGAAATCTGCTGGGAATTAATCTTCACCCTTCAAACTGAGGGTTCTATAAACAAAACCAAAGGTGTTTACAACTCGGCGAAGGTTTCTTGAAAGAGGGTAAAAAAATCTGAGCTCTGATGATGCTTTTTGTCTCTTTTTGACCAAATTTGACAAATTTTTGTTATTTTCTCTAATATCTCAGATCCAAATGGATCTTAAGATTGGTGATCTAAATAGCTTTCCTTGTTTAATAATCAGATTAGATTTCAAACAAGCAAATCCACTCAAATCAAGCAAAATCAATCCCAAACTAACCCTAAAATGCAGATCTAATATTATTCATGCCACGACAAGATGCCTAATGCAAGCTAACCATCAACCAAACATGCTGCAAACTGAAAAAAAATTAGCGTAGCTCCCCGGCAACGGCGCCAAAATTGTAGTGGGTTTCTTTCCTTGTCTAACCTGAATCCAAGATCTAGTCAATCTAGCATCAAAGAGACGGAGTTAGTTGTCACGCGGAGGTTCGTTCCCATGAGAGCGATAGTATAGTTCAGATTTCAACATGAATGGAGGATCTAACACTACATCCATTAACACTAAGCATTAACACTACATCCATTAACCCTACTTTCATTAACCCTAAATCCACAACAATGATAGAAACTTACTCTTCTCTCTCTCTCTCTTTCTCTCTCACAAAAAGCATAAGAAATAGCAATCCCAATAATGATCAAATCCAACAATTAGGAGCGTATCTTTTTTTGTCTTTCAAACTAATGTTATATTATAATTGTGAATTTTGTTTGAAATCTTATTAGAGTACTTTATTGGGCTGGATGTGATTTTTTGACGAGCTTTTCTAGGCGAGATTTTATGTGTTCGAAGCGAGATTTTTCCACTAGTAGAGTCCACCCACTATAAGCTATTTTTGGCAATATTATTAAATGATCTTTCCATTCTACATGCATGTGTAAGGTACATCTATATCAGTGAAATATAACATGTCTAGGGTATGTCTACTCCAATGAAATGTAACATTACTTCACATCTAAAAGTAGCATAACTCTATTGAGATACCCATGTTTTCAAGAAATCGCTGAAAGCGAAAAGAAATTGGCCCAGCAACAAGCTGATCGCTTGGAAACCTACATCAGCTCCCTGCAAAACGCCCTGACAACCGCACAAGATCAGGTAGATAAGGCAGTGCAAGATGCCAAGCAACAGGTGTAGCTACTGAAGGGGCAATTGCGGATGGCCGAAAAAGATCGCACACGGCTTCAAGGTGAATTGGATGGGACCACCCTTGAGCGTGATGTCTATCTACAAACGCAAATACCCGATCATCCGGTCACACTAACGGAGATTGCGTATCTATTCAAGAAAGTAAAAACATACAAAGTGGCCCTTCAGGGATTCCAAGGCCGCTTTGATAGGTTCAAAGGAGCAGCTTCAACGAGTTGGCAAAGGCAAAAGAGACCATCACCGCCTATGAAAAAGCAGCCGCTCAAGTGTTGGAAGCCGGACCACAAATCCCCGTCCCGGTCATGCCGCAAATCTCCCCTCCGCGCCAAGAAGCTGTACAAATGGATACATGGATTAATTTGAGCATGGACCAGGGGGGAGCTCCAGATCTAGCAGATCAACCGCCAACCATACCGGCAATACAAACAGGTCCATCCTCATCAAGGACAAGACATTTATTCAGAAGGCCCATCAGCGTCGAGGACCAGATCCAGACCTTCTTAAAGCAACATCTGCATGAGGGGGTTAATGGAAGTAGGGTTAATGGATGTAGTGTTAATGCTTAGTGTTAATGGATGTAGTGTTAGATCCTCCATTCATGTTGAAATCTGAACTATACTATTGCTCTCATGGGAATGAACCTCCGCGTGACAACTAACTCTGTCTCTTTGATGCCAGATTGACTAGATCTTGGATTCAGGTTAGGCAAGGAAAGAAACCCACTACAAAATCCATAATATGTCTTATAGTAAAGCATTGAACGAAAAACTGCCGAACTCTAGTGTTAAGATCGCATAGTGAAGATCCGACTAGATTCTATTGCATGCAACCAAAAGGACACCTGTGGAACAAAAACCACCCAACCAACAGGAAATGGTTAGTCAATACCCTAACCACTTCACCCCCCATGCCATGGTGAATGAATAAAAGAGAGGAGGGGCTCCTAGCTACAAGGATCAAAAAATTCAATAGGTAGATGGGTGACTCCCATGAGGAGAGAATATTTCTCTTAGGATTCCCATGCAACCTGGAATAGCAATTGATCTTCTATTCTTGCGTTATAGCATTCAAGCACTATGCAAGTGCTCCTATGTCCGATTATAGGTCTGGGTCCTCATATGATTATTAATTACTTTATCGGCCAAGTTCAGAATGATGAGGCATAACTAATAACCACATACACTGGAGTGACTGGCTATCCATGTCAGGAATTATTTCGCATCCTTCATATTGGACATGGACGTAACATTCTTCCCCCCTTAAACTAGTTGCGTCCTCAGAATGAGTAACTAGGGAAGATTCATATTTGTATGCTTTTAACTCTTTCCCATGAATCATTATCCTCAATCTGACCAACTAACCTAATCAAGCACCTAGTGATAGAACGATACCTCATTTGTTTATCTCTGATTCTGAGTACTCTTTCAAACTCCAAAGGTACATTGAGCGATAAGTCTTCCAAATGGGTAAGATCCTCAACACATTCAATTGTCATCATCACATAAACTAAATTTACCTAATACACTGGATGAGCAGTCGACCAATCATGAAGATCAAGTTCAAAAGCTAACAAATCAATCTTTTAACTTTCACATTTATCCAAAAAATCAATCCTTAGTCTGACTTCAATATCAAATAAGTACTTAGAGATGGAATAGTTATCAAATTATCTATCTCTGTACTAAAGTACTATATCGACCTTTAGAAATACAGTAAGAGATAAAAAAATTTATTGGGCCTGACTCTCTCCAATCTAGTAACATCACCTTCATGTAACCTCAATTTACATGAATCTCTGGGTGAAATGTCACTTCTCATTGAAAATTAATAATCAAAAGTTAAATATTCAAATAATTATAGTCCAAGACTATCCACAATAACTTGTAGACCTGTCATAAATGCTTCTTGGTACCAATACACTTAGAATTTTTTTTTTCAAAAAACTAAGGTACAACCATTCATCCTACCAAAATCTCTAGGAGATCCATCAAGATAAAAATGACTTTAACTCAATCTTGAGTATCCCAGATACTCTCTTGAATTAAGCGCTTTATTCCTAGCAACATATGCAAAAAAATAGCTCCTAATAAATCGGAAATTTTAGGCTGAAAACAGTACACAAGCATTCCTTGACTACAATTTGTAAAGGTAAGCAAATTCCTCATAAGTAAGCAATTACTTAATGAAAATGCATGTGAGATGTACATAATCTCAAATATGCATTGGAGTAAAAAAATTTAGAGTTCAAATAACATATCTAAATCCTTGACTCTCCTAATTGATCAAGAATTACTCATTATCTTAAGAATCCTCACATTTTCTTATATTCTTTTAATGACCTTTTAAGTATCAATCTCTGATCCGTCAATCGTAAATATTTAAAATCTTATGATTCATCAATCATAATTTACAGAATTCCAAAACCATACTTAATCATTAAAAAATACTGGAGTATATACACAACATACCACTCAAAATGTAGGAAACATTCTGAAAACAATCAACCCAATAATTAAAGACCACTATAACATTTGTCTTTAACAACATAAACTTTATACAATCACATAGAACAACATCTAGAGATTACAAAATAATTTTGAATTCCAGTTAAATTCGGTGGTTATCCTTAATATTAATTAGACTTTGTCATCCAATATGAGCTCACTGGGATTCAGTCAATAACTTAGGATATTCCTCATTCAGGAAATATTCTACATCAAGAATCTCCTATATTCTATGCACACAACATTTATAGATAAATCTTGATGACTCACAAATATGTGTCTTATAAGCAATATAGATCAAAATAAATAGTTCCTGGTGAATTCTCTTCACATTGCTTATTATCCAATTAACTTCTAAATAGAAGTAATCCAGTTACTCAAGTCAATTGTAAATTATTTAGAAATCTTAAATGTCTAGGTGCATATCTCAATTATACTAGTATAACACCACATTTTGATCCTTTCCTAAACCATAACTAAGTTAGTGAATTATTCTTTCTATAAAAAGAACCATTAACCTGCGAGTAATTGTTCTTCACATTATTTGTTCATATGTCTATGCACTCTGACTAGTTTAAGTATACGATATAAACTCAGTACATAGGAAACACATAGCAAATCCACAAGATTAAGATGTACAACTATGTTCCCATAAATAAACGTAGGCTATAAATTGGCAAATATCCATTATCTGCATAAGTTACTCACATAAACTCAATGGGAATCTTGCACCTACAAACAAACTCTACTTCTCATGAGTAAATAACATATCTGAAACATCTCCAAAGTGAATAATCACAAGTTTTCCAACCATCTAACTCTTATATACAAAATTTCTTCAACCAATCAGCCTACTACTGATCTTAGTGTACAAACTGAGATTAGGCTAATTTATATAGACATCTTTGGACATAATACGTAGATTAAAACTTAATTTCCTTGTTCTAATCCATAGCAAAATGGTACTTGACAACAATCGGTGAATCTTAATTTAATCTTTACCACTAGTTATATTCAGGAATATCTCACAACTCAACATCTCCAAAACTCCTCTAGTTTCATATTATTCAAAATAATCACTTAGATAGTTCCTCTATTTCAACTAGATAGTTTTACCACATACTAGAATTTTTTTCAAAAATCTATGCAACTGGCTGATTCATCGAAGGTCTTATTCCTATCTTTTCTTCTCCCTTTCATAATGTCAATTAAAAAGTTCTCAGGAGACGATGTATAAGATATCAAAGATTTGAAAAAGTTAGTAATTAGTATCCAATAATATTACACACTGGACTTTTTCCTCAAATCATAGAATATCTTATCCCGAGTGATAGAAATATTACATCTCAATAATCAACTATTAAATAGAGATTAACATTTGAGTTCAAGAAGTCTAAACTTCATTGAATGAATTGAAAACAACAATAGATTTTGAGCCATATTCACACATCATATATGGAAGTATAATTTCATATAACTTTATCAGTCCTTCAAAACAAAGTTCTACACAAGAAGGAATTATATGAATGTCAATCCAATTGTCTCGTATTTAAGAAATTTCTAAAAAGTAGAGGTTTAACATAATAGAGAAATAGATTTTAGGGCTTCCAGATTTTGTAAATAATAAGATATTATTTGAAATCGATTTGTATCTCATAATTTTCCAAAATACCCAAAACCAACCAATGGATTTCACTATTAGTATGGCCATCACAATAATTACTCACCATCAATCTACTGATCATTCTCACCCAAGAAATCCCATTTAGAATCACTGATGTCCCATACCACCAACTTTTCCTCCAAGAATCCTCTGCATCTAGATTTGTTTTACCCAAAAAGTCAAAAAGACTATTTGGCTATCCTATATCCAACTATAGGATCAGAATCACAACCAATTCCAAGAGATACATCAAACCCTTGAAATTCCTCATGCTCCTTAACTGTTACCCAAAAAATACCTGTCACAAGCGAGTCTCTCCAAGCTCGTGAAGCCGGTGTGTAGAGTGAACCTCCCAACCATAGGCACCCCCTCCTTGAGTCCTTCTACCTGCTATTCTCGTCAACTGGCACATGGCATCCACCTGTGGGTGATCAGTCCACTTGGCATGCCTAGCACCTGTGACTTGTGAATACTGAGTGACTCATAGGGTACCACCCCCATGTCTCACCAAAGACCTTTGACCCTCTTGGTCACCTCGACTACTTGCCGGCTAGCATCTCGTCACTAACGGCTAGGGTCCCGACGGTCAAGACACACCGCATCTCTGACAACTTGTCTGGCGGCCACACCGGGTCATTGCTCTTGACGCATCGGTCCCAACTTCGGACAGATGTCCTCCTCGGTCACCGGCCCTTGCCAATACCTGGCCTCAAGCCATTTGGTAATTGGTCGTGCTGAGGTCGTGATAGAGTCGTAACTGGACTCTAACAATCCTTCCCTCTTCTATCAAGTCATCGGTCCTTGATGACAAACTCTAGGTAAGACTTTTGCAATGCCTGTCGCGTCTCCCAAGTAGCATCTGACAACGGATGATCTTTCCAAGTTACTAGATACTCTTGAAGGAGATGATTCTGCAATCGTCGCTCCCTTCGATCTAGGATTCTGTCTGGCCAATAACTTGTGGTGTCTTTCTCCTCAAGAGACACTAGAATTTTCACCAGGCTATCGCCATCGTGCAATCATCTTTTCAGTTTGCTAACATGGAGTACTGGATGCACCTTGCATCCCACAGAGGATGCTCAGAGCTACTCATCCGCAACTGTGTTCCCAACTTGGCAAACACCTCAATCCAGAAATTTTCCGTAAACTTGGGATCCCTGTCAGAAACTATGGACTTCAGAAGACCATGTAACCTGACAATATTCTGAATAAACAACTCAGCCACTTGCGGAGCTGTGACCTTCTTGGTCGTTGCGATGAAATGAGCCATCTTGGAAAACCTGTCTACCACTACCATAACGGAATTGAATCCATTCTGGGTCTTGGGTAGCCCAACAATAAAATCCATAGAGATGCTTTCCCACCTTCCTGTAGGTATCTCAAGTGGATGAAGCAAGCTTGGAGGACTTACTCTCTCGGCCTTGTTCACCTGACAAGTCGTGCAACGCTGGACATACTCTCTTACATCCCGCTGCAATTGTGGCCAAAAATAATGCCTTCTCAAAAGAATACTAGTCTTATCAATATCACGGTGCCCTGTGCAGGGACTAACATGGCATTCATGAAGTATCTTACGATGAAGATCCTTCACAGGCACGAATATTTTTCCGTTTTCTCAACTACATACCTTCCTTCACGGTGTGGTATGTTCCTCTACGGAAGCAACAGGCGAGGCTCACTCTTTCGCTTGGTCGACTAACTTGCATGCATAGGCTACACACACTGACAATGTGGGTCCTTTTGTTGAGCCCTCTTGATCTCCTCCATGAGATCACTGTCAACTACAGGCAAGGCTCATCTGATGCAGTACCAACGATAGTGCATCAGCGACCACATTTTCCTTCCCTCCTGAGAAGCGAATTTTCAAATGAAATTTTTGCATCAGCTCGGCCCACCGAGCTTGGCGGCCTTACAAATCTGGTTGAGTGCAAAATACTTTAAAGTATAATGATCTGTGTACACATAAAACTCGACGCCGTATAAATAATGTCTCCACACCTTGAGCGCATGTACTCACATACAACTCTTGCTCTTGTGCGGGTATACCATCTTGGCTCAATAGTGCAACTACGGCAATGCCACTTGCATCCGTCTCTACGTCAAACGGTTTTTGGGTATCAACAAGCTTGAGAACTGGAGCCGTGGCCAGCGCATCCATCAAGTTCTCAAACCTGTGCTGAACTTCAGCAACCTACTGATCTACAGTGTTCTTTTTCCGTAACTGGTCCATCAAAGGAACAACTACCTTGGAATAGTTCCTAACTGCCGGTAGAACTTGCAAAAACTTAAGAAAGATTATAATTGGTGTATATCGACAGGCCTCGGCCACTTCTTAACCACAGCCACCTTTCCTGGGTCAACCGAAATACCCTCAACTGTCACTACGTGACCTGAATGCTCGACACGAGTCTTACACAACTCTGTCTTTTGAGCATTGGCATACAAGATAGAAGCTTGTAACTTGCCCAATACGGTCTTGAGATGAATCTCATGCTCCTCAACCGCTTTACTAAAAACCAATATATCGTCAATAAAATTGACGACAAACTTGCCCATATAATCTCGCAAGACATCGTTCATGAGCATCATGAACATGGCTGGGGCATTGGTAACCCAAATGTCATAACCAGAAATTCATAATAATTGAAACAGGTTCGAAAGGCCGTCTTCTGGACGGCTTCATCTCGAATCCGTATTTGAGGGTATCCACTTTTGAGATCTATCTTACTGAAAAATGGTTGCACCTTGCAACGCATCCAGTAGATCATCAATCCTGGGCATCGGATGCGAAAGGTAAATAACTCGGACAGAAGTACCCCAGCTTGAGATACTCCTCCAACATCTTTCTGACTTCCTCTTCCTCTTTTAGGCTCATCCTATAAGGAGGCCTACATACCGGACTTGCCCCTGGAACGAGCTCAATACGACGATCAACGTTCCGACTAGGCGGCAATCCCTCTGGCATATTAGTTATTAGCACGTAATTAAACTGCGTGCAGATGGACTTCTCCAACTCACTTGCTGGTTCACATCTAGGCTGTAATGCAAATGCATGTGCACTGGGGGATGCAAAAGTAAATGAAGTTTCTTGTGGTTTATTAGTGAGTGTGCTTCTCTGATTCTTACCAACATAACAATCAAAACTGGAATCAACATTTACATAACACAACCACAAATACTGAATCTCCATTCTCTTTATTTGCATATAGGTAACAAGAGGACCCTCAACAGATAGTCTCCTGTAATAGATCCTAACACCACAGTAGGGCAAACACTAACTGATCCACCCAACCTTGTCTACTCCCTGATATAGAGTAAGCCTCTCCTAGCCCAGTGTGAGGACTAGTAGCATGCAACTGCCAAGTGTCGGCCACATGTCACTAACGTGGCCGACTGCACGTCGAGACCCAATTGTGGGCCCTATCCTATTGAAAGGGTCCCTAGATTGTGTTAGGCCCGCCATGGCTATGGACCGTGCTGGGGCACACTACTCACACTGTCTTGCCCTGTTGGTCGTGTACGCTGGACACGACCCTGACTGTGGTATCTGACCTATCTGTGTTCTCTAGGGTGTGGCACTGGTTACGAGCTCGTAACACTCCCTCCCCCTTAAGAACCGTCTTGGTCCTCTAAGACAAAGTCTGGAAAAATCTTGCGAAGGACGCTGCCTCTTTCCCAAGTGGCATTCTCAACAGGCTGATTATTCCAGTTAACCAGATATTCTCGATATAGAGTATGACGAGTCTGCGTCTCTATACTATCAAGAAATCTCCTCCGGTTCAAGTGGAGGTTGCTGAGAATCCAATGGGAGAAGTAGAACATTGTCTCCTACCAGATTTTCTGATCTGGCTAAGGCTTTTCGTAACTGACTTACATGAAAGACTGGAAAAATCTTACTGTTGTGTGGGAGTTCTAGTTCATAGGTGACCTCGCCTAGTCTCCTACTGATGGTAAAGGGACCACAATACCTTGGAGACAACTTAGCACACACTCTTGATTTGAGGGTTTTAGAGTCGACTGGGACTCTCAAGTAGACTTTCTCACCAGCGGAGAACTGCACATCCCGTCTGTGCGGATCTGCATAATGCCTGGCTCGATCCTGGAACTGCCTGATGCTACGCTTAGCATGTTCTGACAGAGCTCTGAACTGCAGACCATAGGACTGTTGGGAACATCATGCTCCCCATGCAACTGGATCTCTCAGCCTTTATGTTGAAAGCTGAGGGTGTTCTCCTGATAATTTCTGTGGATAGAAGGTCCTAAACTATAGAGCCAATCTCTCCCGAGAACTATGTCTGTGTGATCCAGGTGCATTATCTGAAAGTTTATTTCATCTTGGTACCCGTGAATACCAATATTTAAGTTACTAACCATAGTTTTTCTTATTTTTTTATCTTCACCCTTAGCTAATGAAACTATGTACCTATGCTGACTAGATACTTCTGGTAGTTTAAGCTTTTTAACCAGGGTGTTGTTGATGAAATTATGGGTTGCCCCATCATCAACCATGACTCTTACTGACTAGTTACCAACTTTCCCATGCATACGTACTAGGTTATGCGGCCCAAAGCTGAAGGGTCTCGCTAGCATTGCAGAGGTCAGCTGGCAATAGTGTTCATGATCTTCATGATACACTTTGATCTCGGAAGCTGCCAAGTCACTGGGGAAACTTACAGTCTGAACAAGATGAACTTGTTTCTTATCTTTCTTATCTTTTTTAGTGAAAGGCCCCTTGGGACACTGTCTGACTGTGTGTCCATTGCCCATACACACAAAGCACAAACGTTCCTGTTTGGCTTTTTCAAAATCATCTGGTTTTAAGGGCTGTATGAGTGAAGGGTGTTTCTAAAGAGCTTCACTTTTAAATTTTTCTTCTTTCTTTCTTTTTAAAATTTTTTTTTTAAATTGAAAGTCTTTCTGAGGAGGCTGCTCAGAAAGGGGGCGAGACTCAACCGAAACTGATGGAAGTGGAGAAGGGGACAACTGAGAAGTGGAGGGAAGGCTTCCTTTCACGAAACTCAAAATCAAGCTTTTGAGTTCAGCGAACGATTCGTTCACACTGGACTTGAAATTGGCTAATGCCAACTTCAGTTCATCCACTTCTGTTACCAAGTGGAGAAACTGCTCCTTGGTAACCAGTTCGTCGAGTTCTTCAACGAACTGTTCCTGTTCTTCCATTTCCATTGGTTCTTTCCCTTTACTGCAAGCAAAGGCTTCTGTTTCAAGTTCGTCGAAGCCTCTCTCCGGGGGTTGATCAGGTTCCTGAGGAGTGGTCATTTTCGGAACTGAAAGAGAGGTACCTTAACTTCTGATGAAAAAAGTCAAAAAGACTAATTTACAATTGTACAAGGGAAAGGAAAAATGACTTAGTTGTTTCTGAGGGCTGTACTTCCAAAGAAATTACGAAGAGGAACCCTCTCAACTCTTTTACCCAAGATTTCAGACCTGCTGTCTCGAAAAATCCCAACTTGAAGCTCCTAAACGGCATCAAAGTTTACGGTTCCTTGAGTATAGTAACTCGCTGATCTGATTGCAGTTGTGAGGCTCCAAAAAACGAGACAAAAAACTCGAGAAGGCTGCAGAAGACTAAAATGGATAAGGATAAGGCGGAGTATGTTGCGAGGAAGACGCGAAACCACCAAATACAGAGGAGAGTATCTCTCACATCTCTGTGATGGTCTTCTCCATATTATCCATGTGAGCTTTCACAGAAGAGAAAACATTAGCAGACGAACTAGCAGCCATTATAGGCGGGTTACGGTCAGGGCTAAGCACAGGGCTGGATGGTGGTGATGGAAGAGCAATGGGTGGACTGAGCGGAATATCAACTCTATCATCTTCCATTATGAAACAAAAACAGAGACAGCACGGAATCAAGCTAGAAACTGCACTTATTGAAACACAGTTAGGAAAAATGAAATGTTCAGCTTATTGACCATTTAAAACTGAAAGAGACAAAAGGCAACTGGAAAGTAATAAAACTCTGGGAAAAACACAAAGCCAAGGACAGGTTGTACTTCCCTTGTGTCCTACGCTGGTACAAAAGTCAGTGAAGAACTTTTTTTGGGCACCAAATCGGCTTGAAAGTCGAAAAAAAAAGGAAAAAAACGGGTTGTTTCACGTTGAATTTCTTCCAAACAGCAAAAGCTTTTCATGAACAGTCAATTAGCAGTAGGTCGCCCTCCTACTAGGCCCAATCTGAAACTTTAACAGCAAAAATCGGAGATAAATCGGAGAAATTATGTCCAATCCAAAAATCTAACCTGTTTTTTGCTTGGAAACCGACTTTTTAGTGAAACAGAGGCAAATCTGCTCCAAAACCGGCGTATGATGGCTCTATAGGATCGCTATGGATACTAGAAACATGCTCCCAAATCTGATCAGGATCTGAGAAGGTTCCGAAAAATTGTGAGCGAAAATCCTTCTGAAAAAATGCGCTGGAGCTGTAGGAACAAAGTATGCCCAATTTTTCCTGCTAGAAATCATTGAAACAACTCTAAAAAGATGTGTAGATCAGCGCTGGAGCAGTAGGAAATGAGTGCCCACAAATCCCTGCAAATTTGAATCTTTTTCTCTCTTTTTTCTGCGATGGAGCATCCTCAAAAATTTTCCACCTTTTCTCCTTCAAAACTAGTGTTTGTGAGCTCCTTGTATGCTGGAATAGCAACGCTAGAGGCCCACCTTTCTTCTCCAATCTGTCTCTCCCGTTTTCTCCCTCAAAAATCCTTCAAAAACAAGCAAAATCTGACAATTTCTACACTTTCTCTCTCTAGAAGGACATTTTCTCTCTCTAGAACGAGGCTCTGATACCAATTGTCCTAAGCCAGTCTCTCCAAGCTCGTGAATCCTAGAAGCCGGTGTGTAGAATGAACATCCCAACCATAGGCACCCCCTCCTTGAGTTCTTCTACCTGCTATTCCCGTCAACTGGCACATGGCATCCACTTGTGAGTGATCAGTCCACTTGGCATGCCTAGCCCCTGTGACTTGTGAATACTAAGTGACTCATAGGGTACCACCCTCGTGCCCCGCCAAAGACCTATGACCCTCTTGGTCACCCCTACTACTTGCCGACTAGCATCTCGTCACTGACGGCTAGGGTCCCGACGGTCAAGACACACCGCATCTCTGACAACTTGTCTGGCGGCTACACCGGGTCACTGCTTGTGACGCACCGGTCCCAACTTGGGACAAATGTCCTCCTCAGTCACCGGCCCTTGCCAATACTTGGCCTCAGGCCCTTTGGTAACCGGCTGTGCCGAGGTCGTGATAGAGTCGTAACTGGACTCTAACAATACCACTCCACGGTTCAAGTACAGATGACATGCTTCAAGTGTATTCACTAATCCAAAAGGAACACGGATCTCAACAAAACCGAATACCATACTATCCTAGATATCCAATATCTATTTCAGAATCGATAAAAAGAACTTAATTCTTTTACAGGTTAAAATTTTTCTTGGTTGTCACAGTCATTATAAAAGAACACTCTATAATGCCACAAATAGAATCCAAATTACTAGATTCTTGTATTGAACACCTTTCATCCGCCATCACTTACAAGATCTAAATCCAATTGCAAAACAGAACTGATTTCATAAATGAATTATATGACTTGCCACTCACTTTTCTCTTAGAATCTTCGATTTTTCGAAATTCTAATTACCACTTAGGAAAAGGAATCCAAATTCCCAGAGGCAGTCTTCTTAATAAATTCTCAATTATTATTCTTATTTGCTATCAGTTATACTTCAAGAATTGAAAGTAGATTGACAAAACTGATTGATTGGATCAACCAATCAACTACCTCTCAAGCTTCAACTCTTTTCTCCCTTCCAAATATGGTTCAGGCTAAAAGCCCCAAGTTTGTCCTAGGAAAAAGTTCAATTTGCCTAACAAAGACCGAATCCTCACCGTGGATCAAGATTATTTGAGATGCAAGTTATTGCATCCCCCTCTAGAAACCCCAATTCCAAAAAAACCAATGTTTACAAAACTAATATTGACATTGTTTTATTATCTTTTTAGCTGGTGCTCTATTAGTTCGAGTATATCGTGAAAAGCTCTATAACCTTGTTGGAGTTGCACTTTGATGGTCATATAAGTAGTATAGTAAAATAGAATCCATGAAATATATATATATACATATATATATATATATATATATATATATATATATATATTGTAGTAGTATATAATCATGCACCCTATTACTCTGAGATTCATGGACTATAATGCTTATTTGTTGATTGTCAATCCTTGCTTGAATATTTTCTCACATTCTTTGCCCAATGTAATATAGCACTCTACTTCAAGGAGACATGTAGACATGATGTTTAAGCATATAGAGACCAAATTCATGCATAAATTGTGAAAAATATCAACTAGGTTAGTCTAGTCAAATAGAGTTTATCTGACAATTTTGAGGCCAATATGCATTTTCATATAAGAGATAGACTTTATAAAGTTAATAAGGCCTAAGAATAGTGAAATTACTATTTTTGACAACTTAGGCAAGTTGATAAGGTCAAATTTGGACCTACTCTTATTGGTTATTAGAGATGCATTAAATTTAATTATGTTAAATCTAGATTTTGGTAAAGATCTAGAAACTCCCATAAGTTGACAAACTTAGGCAAGATCATCCAAATAGGACAAGAGGCTGCCAAAAATAGGCATACAAAGTGTGAGAGAAATTCATCTCTCACATTTTTCTCTCATTCATTCTTATGGAAGATATCACTTTTGGTTCGACATCAATCTCTTGCATCTTGGTGGTGATATAGTGAATTTTTTGTGTATAAAATGTTATTTTTCTTATGTGTATGAGTTCCCACATGTGAGTATTGTTGTAGTACGGCCATTGTACAGACATTAACAATAAACTATCATACATAAGTGATTTTGACAAGTTCTTATTGAGTTTCCATCTTCTATGTGTGGTAAATGCTTGATTTCTACATTTGCAATGGTGCTAGATATGCTCTCCTACTAAGCCAAAGATCAAAGGGCATAATTAGGTCTTTCTGATCTGATTTTTATATCATGCTTACGAGGAGACATTTGTTGTGTAACATGGAGTATGAGAACCCCAATATGAAACAAAACAATTAAATGAAAAAAATATGTCTTGCGATTTCATAAAAGAGACCTGATTCAGATCCAATTGCTTAACAATCATCACATTCCTTGAAAGATTACACTGTCTGCAAGCAATAACAGTTTGTGAATGTGATACATGTGGCTTTGAACCTACAGCTCATTAAAAAATGAGTTACAAACTATAACTTGCTATTGTATATTGAATTCAGTAAAATCTCCAATCAAAATGTTATTGTAAGTTGTAAATCAAAAAATTAGAAACTGTAAGGAGTTGACTATCTGAATAACACAAGTAAGCTTGATGTCAGATATCCTTCACCTGATTTCATGTCACATTAGTGCCAATCAATTCGCATAGTACAAATATCCAACAACTAAGAATGGAGAAAATCTCTCATTTCAGCTATATTCAAAGTCTATATACGCTTCAGCTG
Source organism: Diphasiastrum complanatum (assembly GCA_029204225.1). Classification (NCBI taxonomy): domain Eukaryota; kingdom Viridiplantae; phylum Streptophyta; class Lycopodiopsida; order Lycopodiales; family Lycopodiaceae; genus Diphasiastrum; species Diphasiastrum complanatum. The sequence continues at coordinate 49,134,779 of CM055109.1, forward strand.
CAAGCTAATTATCATACAGCTTCTAAGAATGCATAGCCTACATCAGAAACAATCCAAAAAAAGTCTATAACAGTCAAACTGTTAGTGCCAATTTTCTCTAAATTACTCGAGGCCCAACCTACGTGTTGTCTTGAAGTTAACAAAATTAGAGCTCTGTATGCAAGTTTTGTGTGTGTGTGTGTGTGTGTGTGTGTGTGTGTGTGTGTGTGTGTGTGTGTGAGAGAGAGAGAGAGAGAGAGAGAGAGAGAGAGAGAGAGAGAGCTGAATTGAACCCCACATTCAGCTTGTATAGTGATTCACCTATTTATAGTGATTCACTTCTCACGTATAGCACTGGCAAGCCTGCAGATTCAAGCTCCGTGTCTGTTTACAAATGGAGTAAAACCAGTGGTACATTGAAAAAACAAAAAGGGTTACTCTTGAATATGAACTCGGACACTCCAAAAAGATGACCAATCACTGATAGCCACCTACACTAACAAACTAAATCTAAGAATGATTAGAACTTCCTAGTCCAGTAACCCGTTAACAAACAAGACAGCATTTGGTGATCAGTTTCCTATTGAGTACCTCCAGTGGTCTTCAATCGATCAACGAAGAATGACATTTAGCTTTTTTTGAGCTTCTTCTCTCACATTGGCCTGCATCATAGAAACTAATTCTGTAAAAAGAGGATGTGATGACAACAGTTCACATAAATAACATGGAAAAGAAATCAATTCTTGCAAAGCCCAAGTTTGCATCAATAGTTTTTGTTGTCCTGTTTATCTTCTTAGAGACATCACCATAGTGTATGTTCTTTTTGTCAAAAACCACCTATGCAATGAATTACGTATGTGAAAAGCTACTTGAGACCATTCACAAAAAGTGTATCTTACGAGAAAATTACAGCAAAAAGCACCCAAAACATGAAGCAAAATGGCAAAATCAGCTACAAGGTCTAACACATGCTCTAAAGCCTAAAGCCTAAACCCTAGACTGTAGACCCTAAATCCTCAACTGCGAGGGAAAAAGTTATGGATATACACATTGCATTTCAGTTCTATTGGTTATCCTAAACTGTCTTCGCCTTCATATGTTTTGCCCACTCCATTCCTTAATGCTTACAGTGACATCTGATCATACATATTTCATCCGTATTGTAAATGCTGTGGCCTTTGCATCCACCTAAAAATAGCATCAAATGACAATCACATCATATTCAGAAAAAGTTTAACCAATTAAGATGATATGCTTGCATAGTTGGATATTTGACAAATGTTCAAAATGACTCTGTGGACACTGAGTAAGACAATGCATACGTGAATAAGCTCATTTGTCAATTATCAAAAGGAAGCCAAATATCTTAAAACCAAGTCTCTCCCACCAAGATTCTGAAAGTGGTGATGATTAATGCACATTTTCCACCACTAGATGTAAGCTTAGTAATTGTTCATGATAATAGCAGTTACGAATAGAGCCACAGCTGATCTAGAATTAAGCTATGAAAGCATCACATAAGCAAGACTTAACCCTAGAAAGCAGGAAAGAGAGAGATTAAGGAGGCTAAAGAGAGAGATCAATATCATCAGCTGAATGACAAATGACACAGTTTCCCTACTTATAGCCAAGAGGAAGCCCTAAAAGGAAGCTTCCAGTGGCTAGGGCCCAACTGGGAGGGATAATAGTGCGCCCTCCAAGAAGGCCCCCACTCTTCAGTAATATGTCCAAATGGCCTAATAATGAATAATAAGGCCAAAGGCCAACCATATAGTCTGAATGTCACGAATGAATAAAAAAGGGCCCAAGGCCTGCTTATGCATAAAGTAAAGTAACTGTAAATGTAAATGGACGCGGCGAATGTAATGAGCCGAGTCCATAACTCTCCCCGACACAAAAAAAAGACCCAACTGCCGAAAAGATAACCGGATCAAGTAGCAGCAAGCCCTGGTGCATCAACAGCTAGAGGAACATCTGATGTAGAGGAATCAACAAGTGCAGCAAGAGCACGAGCCTGATCCGCAAGTAATGGTGTATGATAAAACACATCAATAGGCTCCCATGTAGCCTCCTCAATAGGACGACCATCCCACTGGACCAAAAACTGAATCTGCCGGCGGCGTCGACTATGGTATAGACGGACCTGTAATATAGCAGCAGGTAAAAATGGAAATAACTCTGGAGCAGTAGGAAACTCAACATCACAAGGAGCGTCATCCTCAATAGCAGCACGTAATAAACTGACATGGAATACATCACAGGCGTGTGTGGAAGCAGGAAGCTGTAAGCGATATGTAATTGGACTAAGAACCTCCACAATGCGATAAGGCCCATAATAACGTGGTGCAAGCTTCTCAGTAGAAGCATGGCCCTGGACAAAATGATGACGTTCAAACCGTAAGCGTAGATAAACCATATCTCCAAGCTGAAACTCAACATGGCGGCGGTGACGATCAACTGAGGTCTGATAACGCTGCTGAACATGCTGTAATTGAGAACTGGCCCGAGTAATAAGCTCTCGAGCACCTGATAGAAAAGATGCAAGTGTAACAGGTGTATCCTCAGGAGGAAGAGGAATGTCAGGTAAAAGAGGTGCATAGCCATGAGATAATAAAAATGGAGAGACACCTGTGCTGGTACTAACAGAGCTATTATAGCTATACTCTGCTAAACATAAATGCTGATCCCAATCCTTCCCTGAAGGAGTAACAAAATGACGCAAATAATCCTCAAGGATCCTGTTAAGGACCTCAGACTGCCCATCATAAGTAGAATGATAAGCAGAACCCATAAAAAGCTGAACATCCAAAATACGCATAAGCTCTGTCCAGAATATAGATGTAAACTTACTATCCCGATCAAAAAGGGTAGTACGAGGAAATCCATGCAGGCGGAAAATCTCTGATAGGAACAAACGTGCACACTGCTCTGCTGTGATAGTACTGCGAACTAGGATAAAATGTGCCTGTTTCGAGAACCTGTCAACTACCACCATACATGAATCGTGACCACGCTGGGTATGGGGAAGGCCAAGGATAAAGTCCATAGATATATCAGTCCACTGGCGATGAGGAATAGGCCAACTCTGGAGCAAACCAGCAGATTTAGAACGGGAGTACTTATTACGAAGACAGAAAGGGAAGGTACGAATAAGTACAGCAAGCTCAGATCAAAGAGAGGGCCAATAGAAATGGTCTTTGAGACGAGCATAAGACTTCTGAAAACCAAAGTGACCCCCAACTGGAGAGGAATGAGCATCCGACAACAACTGGGAACGGATACCCAAAGAACTAGGGATACAAAGAGAATCATAATGATAAAGACGATTGTCAATAATGGAGTAAACCTGATGAGGACTGGACGAAACAGGTGGGGCAGAATTATAAACATCACGAAAATCAGAACATGTAAGGTATGCTGTAGGTAGAGCATCAAACCATGGAGGAACAGTAGAAACGAGTGTATTTAACAAAGCTGGAAGACGAGATAATGCATCAGCAGCAGTGTTAGCACGACCAGGACGATACAATATGGAGAAATTAAAAGACTGTAAAAACTGCAACCAACGAAATTGACGATCACTAAGGTCACGTTGAGAAAACAGATAACGTAAAGACTGGTGATCAGTAATAATGTCAAATGGGACTCGATACAGATAATGACGCCACTTCTTAAGAGCATAGATAATAGCAAGAAGCTCTTTCTCATGCACAGAATAACAGTGCTCATAAGAGCGAAGACGACGCGACTCATAAGCAATAATACATTGTGACTGGCGAAGTAAAGCACCCAAACCAACATTACTAGCATCAGTCTCAACAAGAAACTTCTGATCAAACTGTGGTAAACACATAACGGCAGCATCAACAACAGCACGACGAAGAGTATCAAACGTTGTCTGACAATCAGGAGTCCACAGAAAAGTACTAGACTTCTTTAAAAGTGCATGAAGAGGAGCTGCGATAGTGGCAAAATGAGGAACTGGACGACGAAGGTGAGTGGCTAACCCAAGAAACATACGAACATGATGAATATCAGTAGGTATAGGCCAATCCTGAATGGCCTGAACCTTATGAGGGTCCAGACGAATGTGACCATTACAAATAAGAAAACCAAGAAACTCGATCTCAGAAACAGCAAAAGAACATTTAGACAACTTAGCAAATAACTGGTGGTGTACAAGTAACTAAAAGACCGAGGAAAGATGGGCAACATGCTCAGCAAGAGACTGACTAAAAATAAGAATATCATCAAAATAAACCAAGACACAATGACCAAGAAGCGGACGTAAGACGTTATTCATCACATTTTGGAACGTAGGAGGGCCATTGGTAACACCAAAAGGAAGCACACGAAATTCATATAAACCAAGATGAGTACGGAAAGCAGTCTTATGTTCGTCAGAAGGGTGCATCCTGATTTGGTAATATCCAGAACGAAGGTCTATCTTGGAAAAGATTTTAGAGGTACCGAGCTGGTCAAAGAGGTCATCCATGTGTGGAATAGGGTACTGATTACGAATAGTCAACTTATTTAAAGCACGGTAATCAATACAAAGGCGTTTGGTACCATCTTTCTTATTAATAAGGAGAACAGGAGCACCAAAAGGGCTGTGACTAGGAACAATGAGACCCTGATCTAACAAGGCAGTAATATGGAGCTCAAGCTCATCACGCTCAGATCGAGACATACGATAAGGGGGACGGGAGGGAGGAGCAGAACCAGGACGCAAATCAATATGATGGTTCACGTCACGTAATGGTGGTAGCGTCGTAGGTTTTGAAAAGACAAAAACATACTGATGTAATAAGTCAGGAATCACCTGAGGAACAGCTGCTGGTGTAGAGACTGGAGGAACTAGTACTGCCCGCTGAACACATAATAAGGCAGCACAATGAGCCTTCGGCAGGCTGCGAATAAACTGCTTCCCAGTAATCAACTGGAAGTCTCCCTGAGAATCAATGCCCACAAGTGAGTGTGTAACTGCATCATGTACAAATGTCAATGTCTGCTGTGTCAAGTTCAGTGTAACGGCTCCAAGAGATGCAAACCAATCAGTACCAAGGATAAGATCATAACGCTCCATAGGGATAATGTAAAGATCTGCCTGTCCAGAGAAATCTCCAATGCGGTATGGTAAACGCTGAAACATCTGAGAACTAGGAAAAGAATGAAAACTAGCAACCTCAACTGTGAGAGGCTGGGAAGTAGGAACAGGTGAAGCACGGATCCGACTAGTGATATAACTGCTAATAAAAGAATGAGTGCTACCAGTATCAACTAAAGCAATATACTCTCGACCTGTAATACGCACACGTAACCGAATGGAGCGAGGACCGGGACGCCCTGTCCAAGTAGCATAGGCAAGCTGAGCATGGCAAGTAGCAGGAAGTAAATCAGGGGAAGGCTCAGAGGATAAGTCAGGCTCATCAGAAATATGAATGTAGATATCGGAATCATCTGGAGTAGTGCCCTCATGGTAAAAAACAGCAGTAGTAGTAGGGAGAGGCTGGCGGCAATCACGGGCAAGATGGTCAGGACTCTTACAACGAAAGCAAAGACGCTTCTACTGAAGATCAGCGAACTCTGCAGGCGTGTAACGTCGGACAAAAGCAGGTCGAGGAGTCGGAGGACGAGGAGGCGAAGGGGCCGGTGTAGGGGTGAACATAGCGGGAAAAGATGAAGCAGAAGGACGGGGTCGGGAGAAGCGGGAAGGAAGGGTGTCAGAGTACTTATGCTGTAAAGTACTGGCAAGAGACATCGCTTCAACAAGTGTGGTAGGACGGAAGGAAGAAACATCATAACGTAAAGCACCACGAAGCCCAGCAATGTAACGAGAAATAAGCTCAGTGGGCTGTAGATCTGTGAAAAGATAAGAAAGCTCCATAAACTGATCTGTATAAGAAGCAAGATCACTGGTCTGAGTGAGACTACGGAATGTATCACGTTGGCGGTCAAGCCACTGAGGATCAATCATAGCATGGCGGAGGTCACGGCGAAAAGTATGCCATACATGGAGCCCTTCCCGATCAGGATCAACTCTATAAACTCGCCACCACGTGGCGGCACGTCCATCTAGATGTAAAGCAGCCAACTGGATCTTCTGAGGATCAGTCTTGGGGTCTGAAAATATGTGTCAAGCTTAGCAAACCAATTCTCTAATAAGTTCCCGTCGGAGGAACCGGAATAGGTAGCAAGCTGTACCCTATCACGAAAGTCTCGAGCAAAGTGTGGCTCAGGAAGGGGGGGACGAGGAAAAAAACCAGGAGGTGGGTTAGATGGAATGAACGGTCCACCACCAGGCTGACTAGCAGAAGAAGATGGAAATCCAAATGGAGGGGGAGTCCCAAATGTAGGAAAAACAGGAGCTTTACCAGGACCATGAGGCTGTAAAGAATCAATCTGTGACTGCATAGTAGCAAAGCCGGTCATAACTAAATCGAAGCGAAGAACGAGGCCAGAACTATGAAAGCATCACATAAGCAAGACTTAACCCTAGAAAGCAGGAAAGAGAGAGATTAAGGAGGCTAAAGAGAGAGATCAATATCATCAGCTGAATGACAAATGACACAGTTTCCCTACTTATAGCCAAGAGGAAGCCCTAAAAGGAAGCTTCCAGTGGCTAGGGCCCAATAGGGAGGGATAATAGTGCGCCCTCCAAGAAGGCCCCCACTCTCCAGTAATATGTCCAAATGGCCTAATAATGAATAATAAGGCCAAAGGCCAACCATATAGTCTGAATGTCACTAACGAATAAAAAAGGGCCCAAGGCCTGCTTATGCATAAAGTAAAGTAACTGTAAATGTAAATGGACGCGGCGAATGTAATGAGCCGAGTCCATAACTATAGCCTAGTAACTTTTGATAGTATTCAGGTTCAGCTGGCACAAGAAATCTCATTGAATCACCTTCACATATATAGTGTGTACAAGACATCAGTTCAGTTGATAATTTAGTACAGACTTGTAGCGGATCGCGATCCGCTGCAAGCGCGTTCCGGATCGGACAATCCGGAACACTGGCATTCTGGGACCAGAAATGCAATCCTGGAACATGTGGGGCACGAGCAGACAGCCCGAGGCCCACATAAAAAATTTTGCTTTCTTGGGATTGGGGTGATGGTGGATTGTAGCCATCTTGGAGCATTGTTCAGTGTGTGATCAGCATGGTGGTAGGACGAGGCAGTGGCGTTTCTCTCCAAAACGGTTTTAGGTAAGTTTTGGCTTCACATCTTGGAAGCTCATGGAATGAGCTGTAGGCAACGTAATGAAATTGTTTTTTGTTTCAATTCATCTGTATTGAACCCCACAGACATGCTTATGCTGTTAGTTTTCCCCATTATTGCTTGTAGCAAAAGATGTGAATCTCATGCCCTTTTTCCATGTGTTTTTGGCTCTTTTTGTAGATTGTCATGTAGTCATCCGATTGACGTGCAGATTGAGGCTAGACTATGTTTCTTCATGCCCATAAACATACTTGTGCTATTAGTTTCGCCTGTTACCGCCCTTCGAACTATCTTCTATGTAGACCGAGAGGGGTGCTGTTACAAACTTACTTACTGCAAACCTCTAGGTGCCGGTTAACCACGAGACCGAACGATTCACGTTCCACCCCGCCATAGGACCTAATCCGAGTCCACCCACCGAGCCCTGGCCTGTGACCGTATCAAGCTGGATCCGACCTCCATCCCAGACGGCGTCCCATACCACCACCTAGGCTCTCAGCCATCTCCTGCCTCACGCTAGCAATACATCCTGGCCGTGCACACGCTCTCCATCCACCTCCTCCTAGGTAGACAGAATTGAAGGCAAATGAGTCCTCCTCCCCTTGTATACCTCCAAGGAGAGAGACTCCAAGCCATGTGCACTCCTGGATCATGACACGTCGCAACCATGCAGGTTCTCGAGTCACCGGTCAAGTCTACAGGCCCAGTCATCGTCCAATCTTAAGTCTGGGTTTGGGACCCAAGGGAGTTGGGTCCCTAACATTCCCTCTTCCTTAAAAAATTCCTTATCTAAGGAAGGAATCCAGGGAATCTCAGTTTAAGGTCAAGTTCCTTCTCCCAAGTATCATCGTCCTCGGAACTTCCTTTCCAACGAACCAGGTACTCAGTTACCTGCCGGTTTCTGAGTCCACATTGACGTACATCAACAATGGCCTGTGGTTCAGTAGGTACAAAGGATGATAGGTCCTCCAATTGAACTAAGTCCTCTTGGGGCATCAGTCATCCTTTCCACCAAGTCGTTCATTTAAGCGACTAATGTGAAACACCGGATGTACCTTAACACCTTGAGGAAGTTCTAGCTAGTACGCATTCCGATGGAGTTTCTTTACTATACGGAATGGCCCTGCGTAACGAGGTGATAACTTAGGACATTTTCCAGTCCTTAGTACCTTAGAATCTTTTGGAATTCTAAGATATACCCAAGCCCCCTCCTCATAGACCCTAGGTTGTCGCTTTAGATTAGCGTAAAACTGGGCTCTATCCTGAGCCGTTTTTACGTTTTCGCAAGCAACAAGCAACATCTCTTGCATATCATGCAGGAAATCTACTGATGCCTTAACCTTGAGGCCTTTGAGGCCCACTGAAATGGGAGCCCTAGGCTGGAAACCATACATCAGAGAAAATGGACTAAAACCCGTCGCTGAGTGCTTTGCGCTATTATACGCAAACTCAATCATTGGAAGGTACCTTTCCCAATCCGACTGTCTTCTGGAAACATATGCTCGAAGCATATCTTCCATAGACTGGTTTGTCCTCTCTGTTTGACCATCCGATTCAGGATGATCTGATGACCCCAAACTTAGGGTGGTCTCTAATTTCTCAAAGACTGCTTGCCTGAATTTGCCAGTGAACTTTGGATCTCGATCACTAACAATGTCCTTCGGCAAACCAAACAACCTGAACAACTTTTCCACGCGCAAGTTCAAAAGCTTTGACAATTTGCTTGGTTGGTATGAACTGCGCCATTTTAGTTAACCTGTCAACTATTACCCAAATGGCATCATTTTGGTTCCCCGTCCGAGGTAGCCCAACCACAAAGTCCATGGAAATACTTTCCCACTTTCTTTCGGGAATTTCCAAGGGCATTAACAAACCAGCTGCCTTAAGTCTTTCAGCTTTGTTAACTTGGCATTGCGCACACTTGCGAACATATGCCTCCACCTGACTTTTTAAATTTGGCCAGTAAAAGTTCCTTTTTACTACGTCAAGTGTCCTTTGAGCGCCAGGGTGCCCTGCACACGGGCTTTCATGACATTCATGCAGGATTTGGGCCCTTATATCATCATTTTCTGGCACACAAACTTTTCCATTCCGGAAAAGTAACCCATTCCTAATGGAATAGTCTCTTTGTATCTTGTCCTGAGGAGAAATCTTGGAATCCTGCATTCCAAGCTCATCACTAGATCTAGAAGAACCTGCCAGGACGTCTAGCCAAATACGACCGAAGTACCTATTGTTCTTACACAAATCTCTTAAGGACAGATACAACTCAGATTGGATCTCAGAAAAGCTTAACTGATTAACCTTTCCAATCCGGCTTAAGGCATCTGCGACACTATTAGAAGTACCCTTCCGGTACTCAATGTCATAATGAAATTCTTGGAGCATTTCTGACCATCTGGCCTTACGACCCCTAAGGTCGACCGCATCGTTAATATACTTTAACGCTTGATGGTCAGTAACTATGGTAAACTGGGAGCCATATAAATAATGTCTCCAAACTTTCAGGGCATTAATAACAGCGAAAAGTTCCTTGTCATAGGTGGAATACCGCCTTTGAGCAGGGTCCAACTTTTTGCTTTCAAAAGCTACCAAAAAAAAGCTACTGGTCTACCATCCTGATATAGGACTGCGCCTATAGCATAGTCACTGGCATCCGTTTCAAGTACATACGGCTTGTTAGGATCCACTATGTGTAGAATAGGCGTTGTAGTTACACAGTATTTGAGGTTCTCAAAACTCTGATTCAACTCTTCAGTCCAAGTAACTGGAGGACTGAATTTACTATGCCGGCTAACTCTTTTAGCCCCCCTGAGGACATTCGTCAAAGCCAATGCAATTAATGCATAGTTCAAGATGAATCTATGAAAAAACCCCGTAAAGCCCAAAAAAGACTTAACCTCATGGATGGTTTTAGGGATAGGTCATTCACGTACTTGTCGGACTTTATTTGGGTCAATTTCCAACCCATGGTCCGAAATAATGTGACCAAGGTATAACAACCTTTTCTGGAAGAACACACATTTGGATTCCTTGGCAAAAAGCTTCTCCTGTCTAAGTAACTTTAAGACAGTCTTGAGATGCTCCTCATGCTCCTCCAAGGTCTTACTATAGATGAGAATATCATCTAAGTAGACTATTACGAACTTTCCCAGATATGGATGAAGAAGATCGTTCATCATTTGCTGGAAAGTCGCTGGAGCATTTGTCAAGCCAAATGGTAAAACCAGAAACTCATAATGGTCGTACCTAGTTTTAAACCCGGTTTTTTCAATATCCTCAGTCTTTATGCGAATCTGATGATACCCTGATCTCAAATCGATTTTGGTGAAGTACTTTGCACCATGCAATCGATCAACCAGTTCATCCATTCGCGGCAAAGGATAACGGTTTTTAATCGTTAGCTTATTCAACTTTTTAAAGTCCACACAAAGACGAGTGCCTCCGTCTTTTTTATCAACAAGGAGCACAGGTGCCCCCCAGGGAGATTTACTAGGCCTAACATGGCCCATCTTAAGGTAATTTTGCAGTTGCCTATAAACCTCATCCTCTTCAGTAGTACTCATCCTATATGGATACAGTGACATAGGAGAACTACCAGGAATACCATGGTCAACACCCCTAGAGGTGGGAAGACCCTCAAGAAGCTGCTCAGGAAAAACATCGTTAAATTCTTGTCTAAGTTTCCTAAAAATTTCACCTTCCGGCGAGTTTCCTTGTTTTAGGTTGTTAGACATTAATTCCATTTGGAGATTGTTAAATTGCAAACTACGTTCTTCATGGTAAGTAAAATCTTTTAACCAACATAAATAAGAACTGCAATCCACAATATCCATACATCTAACAGTTTCCAAAGCAGAAAGCATATACGGAGTAGAAATATCAACATTTCCATTCAATTCTATGAGTGAGCCGTTATGTAAGAACGACAAACTATGTGTTACATAGTTTTTCTTCATAGACTCGTTCCTCTCATAGAACCACTCTTTACCAAGTATAACATCTACCCTATCTAGATTCATAATATGAAAGTCTAATTTATCCTTATAGGCTTGAATCTCTATTGGTAGACGTGGGACTATCCGGTCCCAAACTTGGCTTTCTGCTCCAGTTGCCAGCTTCACTGTGTATCGATGGTCACTTTGCCTTGTTTCCACCTTTAGCTTCTGCAACAAATTAGCGTTAATAAAATTATGTGTGGAACCATCGTCAAATAAAACAGTTAGGGCTTGACCATCCACAACCCCCTTCATCCGAATGAGGTCATGACGTATTAAAACAACAATGCTCACACACAAAATTACCAGCAAAGGAAAGATCTACACTAGATATGCTAGAGTTAACTTTCCGTTTCTTTGGACATTCTTTCGCGACATAACCTGGTTCCATGCAATTGAAGCACATATTGGCTTTCATGAAGGTTTCCTGGTCCAAGGTAGATCTTTTCTTCGATTTCCCTGAACCTGAAGCCCCTTCCTTTGCCTTATCTTTCAATTTCTTTGGAAAGAAAGGCCTCTTACCCTTTACGTCGGGCAAGACACCAGTCTCAGGCTTAGCCATCATACGAGTATCATCGTAGATTCTAGCGGAGCGAACAGCATCCTCGAGGGTAAGAGGCTGGTTCCTCCTGACCTCTAGTTGGTAGTCTCTTGGCAACCCCAGTATAAAATGCAACTTTACTAGCAAGGGATCTATTCCAGTTGCAAAACGAGAATAGACCTCTTGAAATTCTTGTAAATATTGATCCAGGGGCCGGTTCCCCATATGGATCGTTGCATACTGACGGTAAAATTCAAAATCATCAAGAATAGGAAGGAAGGCCACCTTAAAGGCCTTAAAAAAATCCTCCCAATTCCTAGGAGCTTCAGGCTTACCCCTTATATCTTGCCACCAGGTAAATGCTTTACCTCGCAGGTACATGACGGCTAGATTGATCTTGTTGTCCTCGGATGAATCGTGCATGGAAAAGTGCGAATTCCATCGATCCAGCCATTGCAAGACCGCCTCCGGGGTTCTATCCTTCTTTTCCCCAGCAAAAACCTCAGGAGTAAACAAGGGTTGATGCACCAATTGCCTTAGCTGCGTCAATTCCTTGAGATCCTATTGATCCCGACTGTGCTTAGCTTGCATATCCACAATCTGTTGCTATAGAATGTTAATAGCTAGCATCAAAGCATCAGGGTCTAAGACAGAGGCAGATACTGTAGCCTCAAGAACAGGGGACATAGGTTGTGTAGTAGGAGTAGGCTCCATTTTTACAAGGAGAAGAGAGGTGAATTTAGAAGAGATGATAGAAGAAAATCAAAAGCTACTCAAGGAAGGTAGATACAAGGCTACTCTTGCTGTCTCTTCACAAACCAAATGGTATTGTCCATGGCTGCCAAGAGGAATAAGAGAAAGCAAAGAGAAGGATGCACCACCACCTCCACCTCATTTCACATCAAACAGAAGCATAGAAGAGGCATACCTCCCTCTTCATGCCATCCTACCTACTGCCAAGTGGCTTTGCCTTGCCACCTAGCTTCCACCTCAGCATACAAATCACTTCTAGCAATTTGCCAGGTGGCCTACAGTTCCCTTTCTCCCTTCTAACTTTAGTTTTTCCTTCTACCTGTCCATCGCTGGCAGACAACGATAAGGAGAGGAAAATTGATGTAAAGTTTCAGGGAGGGCCCCGATTTCTACAGCTGAAGATCTGACATTCATCGGAATAGGAGGGCGCTTCCTGCTGCCACCTCTCCTGGCCCATATGATGCCACGTGGTATGTTATTTCAGCACTTTTTGATCACTCCCGCTGGTCAAACAGCGATGGTACGTTAGAAGCGCCAAGACTTACAAGAAAAACTCTACGGATCAACGCACCTGCTTTCAGCATGCAGTGGCTCTGATACCATATGTTACAAACTTACTTACTACAAACCTCCAGGTGCCGGTTAACCACAAGAGACCGAACGATTCACGTTCCACCCCGCCATAGGACCTAATCCGGGTCCACCCACCGTGCCCTGGCCTGTGACCGTATCAAGCTGGATCCGACCTCCATCCCAGATGGCGTCCCATACCACCGCCTAGGCTCTCAGCCATCTCCTGCCTCACGCTAGCAATACATCCTGGCCGTGCACACGCTCTCCATCCACCTCCTCCTAGGTAGACAGAATCGATGGCAAATGAGTCCTCCTCCCCTTGTATACCTCCAAGGAGAGAGACTCCAAGCCATGTGCACTCCTGGATCATGACACGTGGCAACCATGCAGGTTCACGAGTCACCGGTCAAGTCTACAGGCCCAGTCATCGTCCAGTCTCAAGTCTGGGTTTGGGACCCAAGGGAGTTGAGTCCCTAACAAGTGCACTCTCGGTCTCATACACGAGTTCATGGACCGGAGGCACTTCAGAGATCTGACTTGGACGAAGATAAGTATTACTCCTCCCACTTTCTTTTCGTTTCAGTTTCACTTTGCTTTCGTGCTTTCAAAGACGACTAACCATTTCCAATGTCACTTGTGCAGGAAGGACGAGTTCCTCAATGCTTGGGAGACGAGGTGGGACTTCTTCCATAGACCCATCCATGCGACATGATGCACCCCTTGTAGCACTCTGCCAGACGTCCTCGCGACATGGAGCTCCACCAAGGATGGGTGGAGTACACTGAGCATGTATGGCCCGACACAAGTATTGCAAATATTGTTGCCAGTCTACTTGTTTATATTAGCATAGGCATTAGTCTGTGGCGTGAGACATGTTCTGTTTCTTTTGCCAACAAGCCCGACTTTGAGGAATATAGAGCGAGATATGGTAAAGTTTGAGCGCATCCTTTTGATCGAGAGCAGTGTCAGCTGAGAGATGACCAGTTGGCACCTGTGCATTGGTGAAACTTTCATGGCCGCAGTACTCCTAATCTTTAGCGATTGGCAGAGAGGGTCTTGTCATAGGACTGTTCAGTGTCTGCTTGTGAGTGGAACTGGATCATATGGGGCAGCCATCACACGAAGAGGAGAAACAGACTCTCCATTGAGCAGTGCAGGCGGTTGGTGTTCGTGAACACCAACGGATGCATGCTGAGACACACGCACACAGGGTGACCGCTTTATCGAGGTGAGTTAATTAGTGACGGTATTGCTTGATGTACTTGTGTTTCAATGATACTTATCTGACAAATGGATAAGTTTGCTAACCATGCCTATTTGTTTTTGCAGGTGAACCCTGACTCCTGCATGGTACAGACGACAGCTGCTGCTCCTCGGGTACTACCTACGGAGGAGGAGCTCGAGGATGAGATCTATCGTGACCTGCACAGGCAGGCAGATGCAAAGGCACGGTCTACGCGACTCCACAGGAGAGCAGCTCGACATCAGGAGAGGGGAGGAGGGAGATGATGAGTTGTTGGGGGGGTGGAGAGGCATTTGGGCCTGGTTACGAGGGGGGGGATACAAAGGTAGAGGATGAGGGTGAGCGTGAGGAGGGGGTGGACATACAGCACTTATTCGTAGACCTCGATGCTGAGACACAGGAGGAGCCGGCCATTCTTGCACCTAGACGTAGACTGACGTTCCAGGGGGGGGAGTGGGTTGGGGGCATTGTTTGTAGAGCGGACTGGAGTATCACAGGCAATTGAGGGCCAGGTCGACCCTGAGTTTATACGGCCTTCCCAAGGTACGAGATCACAGTTGAGAGGGCGACCTAGAGGGAGCAGCAGTTGGAGCCAGCCAGGAGGGGGTAGGAGGGAGAGAGAGAGAGGGAGAGGCAGAGGTAGGAGACAGGGTGGAGGTAGAGGCTCACCACAACGCATGACACCCTCAGCAGTTCCCTATTTGGCAGTTCCATAGACTCCGATGACTCGAATTTTGAGTTGGAAGACGACTGTTAGTTGTCAGTGTTTATGAGACATTGTTTATCAAACATCACTGTATTTTCTTACGGCCTTGAGCCTGACATTATATATTTTCACGTCGGTTTGTGTTTCTATATGGTTTTTTTCAACATGGTTTACTTCAGTATGGTAATTATCACATTCTACATGGAGAGAGAGAGAGAGAGAGAGAGAGAGAGAGAGAAAGATCTTTATTAATGTCCATGAAATACCCTAGGGTACATAGGACTAATAAAAGGGTACATGTCAAGTATGCACAGTGGGAGCGTAAAAGCTCTACCACCTAAAAGAAACAATAACTGCAAAAACAAGAAACTAGTGATTGGCACAAACATAGTCTATCATCATGGTACAATAGATGTCCCTCCGCCTATAAAATAATGGTGTAAAGTATGCTGTGACACTGCCGCTGAACGAACTGCGGACCTCTATCTCAATATGGTTTCCATGCTTTGCTCTGCACATGATTTCATTTCACACAATATACAGATTCGATTGAATAAATGTCTGGTGGGTGGAAAATCGCTTAATGGCCCCAAACTAGACAACATTGGTCTTGAAAATCTTGGCAAACTGCATAAATGAACTGCTCTCAAAAAAACCCTTTCATTTGATACCCATATTGGCACTAAAAAAATTTCAAAAAAAAACCGCGTTCCTGGAAACCCTAATAGGAAATCTCGGATCGTGATCCTAAACATGATCCGAAACGCGTTCCGGAATGCGGCCTGC
This sequence comes from Diphasiastrum complanatum, assembly GCA_029204225.1. NCBI lineage: Eukaryota > Viridiplantae > Streptophyta > Lycopodiopsida > Lycopodiales > Lycopodiaceae > Diphasiastrum > Diphasiastrum complanatum. Next base: position 49,150,582 of record CM055109.1, read on the forward strand.
AATTCTGAGTTTAGTGCAAAAGAATGCTGAACAAAATGAAAATGCTGCATTTACAATGAAGCAAATTGTAGTCCCTTGAATGTTCATCAAACACCTCTACATGAGAATAATTTGTGCTTGGAGAACTGTGACGTGCAAGTTTGCTATGTGTGAAAGACATTTGGACAGGAAAAATATAACATTGTCCACCTTCCCTTTGCATTCTGATGCACTCGTGGTAACACATGGTTTCCCAGACTGATCCACTGTCTATCCATTTTAATTAGCTCATGAAATCAATCTAAGACCAGGGTGCCTCCAATGAATCCAACAATAATAAATGAAGGACCAAAGTGCCACACCATATGATCATATGTCCAAAAATAACATCACATCCATGAAGATGCACAAAATGCACTAGTTGGTGTTCGACACCACCACCTACTAGCCATTGCTCATGAGTACATCATCTTTGATTGAGACACAAAGGAGAACCACAGTAAATAAGGGTTTTCGTGTACCTTCTTTCCTTCACCTGCAGGCCATTTGTAACCACGTGGCAAGTTCAATATCATGCTCCTATGAAAGTTCCAATTATAAGAAGGCTACTATCGCTCAATCCTAGAAGTTGGCTGAGCATTTGATGCCAAGAATATGTAGATCAACTACATGGATGCATCATTGGCTAGCTATCATTGCTAACCATATATCATGGCCCATAATTAAAGATTGAAGAGTTTGCGATGTGTGGCGAATGGAAATTTATACGCATATTTCATGGATACTTATTCTTGGCTCTTGCCACATTCCTGCAACACAATTGAAGAGTTTATGATGTGTGGCAAGAAATGGTGATCACTAGCAAGTTCCAAGTAAGCAATCCTAGGGATTCAAGCCGCTGAGCTACATTTCCCAGGTCACCAGCTAATTGAACACTTCAAACAAGCTCGTGATGAGTTTTTCTAGTTGGCAATCTCAACAAATCCATCAATTATCCACTTAAAAAGGACCTGTTACACTCCCTTCTTTTCCAAGCTTGTGAACACAAGACAGACAAGGTGTAGAGCGATGCTCCTCTCATCCATAGGTTGTCCTTTTAAGTCCTCTACCTGTCTTGTCCGAGGTCACATAGTCTATCAACCAGTGGCTAGCCCACTAACTTGTACTTCGTGCCACAACCTGATTGAAAGGTGTAGTGACTATCGATGGTCGTCGATTTGATGGCCGTCTTCACACATTATAGATCACTGAATTAGCTGGCTGGCTGCCTTGATGTCCACAAGCTAGTATGATCTTAATCTTGAATGGCTAGGGACACAATAGTAGTTCTTTGTCCCACCTTACCAAATATTTCTTTTGTGGGCACCCAAATAGCTGCTAGCAACACATCCAACCTAATCAAATGTTGGGTGCCTAGTTCAATTGCCAATTCCACTACTCATTTAACCTTTTAAGCAAATCACCCATACAAGGCCATCTTTCACCCCTAACAGACCCTATGTCATGCCCACTATTGGCTGACCTTGGATTAATATCCCATAAGGTGGTCAGAGGGCCTAGCTTGACCCGCGAATTATTTGTGATTACGAGGGATTGGGGACCTCATGGTAATAGATCCCAATCAATTTGCCACAATCCATTGAATCTGAATTTGCTGTCAATTTTTTATTACAAGCAAGAGCATGCTCAAAAATGTGAACATCACAGCTCTTAGGAGACGTACGAGTCATTCTAAGTCCTTTCCATAAGGAAAATTCCAGATTTATAAGAATTAGCTCAACCCTAGACTCTTATCTAAAATATGATATAGAATTCTTATTTTCAATCATTAGCCATGGCACAAGGGTATATCAATAATTTTATATACTTGTTAACTCAAACTTAATAACTTTGAGTTTCAACCTAGAATACGTCTAGATACTTGCACCCTTAAGTTCCAATTTAGAATAACTCAAGGTGTCCCAAAACTTCATCACGTGAAGCCTTGAAGTTTTGTTCGTGCTAAATATCCAACTTCAATTGAGTTTTCGAGATAATCTGCTAGCAAACCAACTTATTTCCTATTGGAAAATGATTCAAACCAAAAGTTTCTTATCATTCCTATGCACATAGCCTTTTAAATGAGTCCTTTAATGACTCATAATGGCTATTACTCATAATTAATACATATAATCAGTAGTGTCTAATCCTCGCATTATAAAGTTACTCAACAAACTCAAAAGTAATACTTTGGACTTGATTAGTTGTTCCTAATTTGGAAATGCTTAAATGTCTAGGCGTGGTATAACACCACTTTCAACTCAATTTCAAATCTTCCTTAAGCCAATAGCTTATTAACTTGTGAGTAATTGTCTCCAAACAATTCTCATCAATATGCCTATGCTTTCTTTTCACCCGGTCAAGTGATATTCTTTTTGGAATGCTGCAATTTTTTTGCTTAGATGATTTTCCTATAACCACTACCTCTCCTCCCTCTTACCATACGTTCTTCCTCTAAGAAGCCCTTCAACTTCATGATCATATCATCCAGAGATCAAATGGCTTCTCTACAGATATATAATGCATATAGCAAGTCATCCTTACAATCATATATTGGAGAAATCGGGTCACACTCCCTACTCGCGGAATTGAAAACCCTGATGGCCAATGTGTAGAATGATCCACCCAACCGTAGGTGCCCTCCTCTTCAATCTATCTGATTACTATTTTGGGTCAGGGACACATGGTTGCCATGCAAGGGGTGATCAATTCCCATGGTCTCATGAAATCCACTACCGACAATCAATGCGTGACTCTGAGGCATCACCCCCATGCCCCGCCATGGACCTATGACACACACGGTCACCCAACGTAATGTAGCATCAGAAACAGGATGCCCTTTCCAAGCCACTCGATACTCCTGGAGGAGACGATTCCTCAATCGTCACTCCCTCCAATCTAGGACTCTCTCTGGGGCATAACCTGTGGTGTCTTTCTCCTCCAGAGACACTAGACCTTCCACCAAGCTATCACCATCCTACAAAAATTTCTTGCTGACATGAAACATTGGATGCACCTTGCATCCCATAGGTAGCTATAGCTTATAAGCTACTTGGCTAACCTTTTTAATAATCAACCATGGTCCACAATACTTAGGAGATAACTTGGCGCACTTTCTTGTGCATAGCACCTTCGACTTCAAAGGGACTAGTAAATACACCCAATCTCCCACCTCAAATTCGCGATAGGTACAGTTCTCATGTTATCTCGTGCCATCTCTAGTTTCTGCTGCATCTGAGTCAGAAACTCTACAACACTAGGTACCTTACACGGAATCCTAATGATCGTAGGACTCAGCAGCCTAAAACCATAATTGAGCTCAAATGGACTCAATCCAGCGGACGCATGTCTCTTGTCATTGTACGCAAACTCGAATAGCAGTAAATGCTTTACCCAGTCTGTTTGCGTACCAATAATATACGCCCTAAGCATATCTTCCGAAATCTGGTTCACTCTCTTTGTCTGGTCGTCTGGCTAAGGATGCTCAGATCTACTCATCCACCACTGTGTTCCCAACTTGATGAACACCTCTATCCAAAAATTTCCTATGAACTTGGGATCCCTATCAGACACAATGGACTTCAGAAGTCCATGCAACCTGATGACATTTTGGATAAACAACTCAGCAACCTGCAGAGCTATGACCTTCTTGTTCGTTGCGATGAAGTGAGCCATCTTGGAAAACTTGTCTACCAGCACCATAATGGAATTCAATCCCATCTGGGTCCTGAGTATCCCAACAATGAAATCCATGGAGATACTTTCTCACGTTCTTGTAGGAACCTCCAGTGCACGTAGTAAGCCCGAAGGACTTACCCTGCTCGACCTTGTTCACCTAACAAGTCGTGCAATCCTAGAAATACTCTCTGACGTCTCGCTGCAATCGTGGCCCAAAAAAATTGTCTTCTTACCAGCTCACTGGTCTTATCAATACCAGGGTGCCCAATGCAGGGACTACTCATGAAGTACCTTACAACGATGATCTTCACGTCTGGGACGAGAACCTTTTTGTTTCTCAATAACGTACCATCCTTCATGGTGTATGTTAGATATGTATTGGTGTGTGCCTCTACGGAAACGACAGCCTCGACTGACTCTTCTGATTGGTCGACTACCTTGCGCGCATCAGACCACACACGCTAACAATGTGTGTCATTTTGCTAAGCTCTTTTGATCTCCTCCATGAGATCACTATCAACTACAGTAAAGCGCATCTGATGCAGTAGCTGAGGTAGTGCATCAGCAACCACATTTTCCTTCCCTCTTTGGAAGCGAATTCCAAATGAAATTCCTAAATAAGCTCGGCCCACCGAGCCTGGCGGCCCTTTAAATCTGGCTGAGTGCAGAAGTACTTCAAAGTATGATGGTCGCCATACAGATAATGTCGCCACACCTTGAGCGCATGTATGATAGCATACAGCTCCTACTCATGTGTCGGATATTTCTGTTGCACTGGCGTCAATTTCTTACTTTCAAAGGCTAACGGTGTACCTTTTTGACTTAGCACTGCACCCACGACAATGCCACTGGCATCCGTCTCTAAGTCAAACGGTTTCTGGGTATCAACAATTTTGAGGACTAGAGTCGTGGTCATCGACTCCTGCAAGTTCTCAAAGCTGTGCTGAGCTTCAACATCCCACTGAACAACATTGTTGTTTTTTCGTAACTGGTCCATTAAAGGAGCAGCTATCCAGGAATAGTTCCTAACGAACCATTGGGAGAACTTGCAAAAGCCTAAAAAAGATTGCAAGTGACAAATATCAGCCAGTCTTGGCCACTTGTTGACCACAGCCACCTTGGCAGGGTCAACTGAAATACCCTCTGCCATCACTACGTGACCCAAATACTCGGCACGCGTCTTACACAACTCAGCCTTCTTAGCATTGGCGTACAAGATTGTCTCTTGTAGCTTGCCCAATACGGTCTGGAGATGACCTTCATGCTCCACCAGTCTTACGTAGGACATCGTTCATGACAAGGTTACAAGCCGATTCGAATTGGCCGATTCGACCAGTTCGAACTGATTCGAACCGGCTAGGCTGGTTCGAATTGGAAAATGGTTCAAACCGAAAAAATAAAAAAAATAACAAAAAGATAAAAGCTTCTGAAACGTTTTTTGGCTTTTTGGGTTTTTTCTTCTTTTTTTTTAAATCCGGTTCGAACCGGATTCCGGATTTCGGTTCGAACTACCTCCAAATGGTTCGAACGGTTCGAACCGTGGTTCGTGCAACTATGGTTCATGAGCATCATGAACGTGGTGGGTGCATTGGTTTATCCAAATGGCATAACCAAAAATTCATAATGTCCAAAACGGAATAAACAAAAATTCATAATGTCCAAAATTCATAATGCATATCTGATGGTACCCACTTTTAAGATTTATCTTACTGAAAATGGTTGCACCCTGCCACACATCTAGTATATCGTCAATCATGGGCATCAGATATCTGTGCTTTACAGTGATTTAATTCAATCCCCTGTAATCCAGGCACATTCAAAAACTACCATCCTTTTTCTTGACTAACAAGATGGGGGAGGCGAAAGGTGAATAACTAGGACGGACATACCCCAATTTGAGATATTTCTCAATCATCTTCTATCCTTCCTCCTCCTCTTTCAAGCTCATCTAATACGAAGGCCTACATACCAGGCTTGCCCCTGGAACGAGCTCAATACGATGCTCAACGTTCCGTCTAGGCATTAGCCCCTTTGGCATGTTATCAATCAACAAATGTTTAAACTCAGCTCATATGGACTTTTCCAGCTGACTTGTTGGATCGGATCTGAGCTACTGAGCTAAAGCAGAATTAATATAAGAAGTTAAATAAGATGAAGGTGCATCAAAATTATTAACTTGTGGGTTTATATTCGTAAACTACAAAACTTGGAATCAACATTCACATTTACCAAATAACACGACCACACATACTACAAGTCCATCTTCTTTATTTGCATAGAGGTAATAAGAGGGCCTTGTATAGATGACCTCTCCCCCTGCAAGACATGAGACAAACTCTCATGCCTAAAAACATACTCATGCGAAAGGAAATCTATACCCGGGTACTTACTCACATGCCACCACTTTCCTAGTACAACAAACTTGGCTAACTTGGTGATCTCGAAGTCTAACTTCTCAAAATAGGTAGGATTGTCATGACATTCATATAGGACCTGCTGCCTATAATCCTCTGAATTGGGGACACATACTCTATCTCTATAGAGCAAGTACTCATCCTGAATGGAATACTGTTTCCATTTGAATCCTTGAGTCAACTGACCCTCAACCACTTGGGTTTGCTTGGGTAATACAGGCTCAGAATCCTCAACGTCATCTGACGACGTATACTCGGACTCATCATCATCCTCAACGGAAGCTGCCGTATTCTTGGATGAACTGGCACCAGCCCCGGGAACTGGTTTTGGAGTCTGTAACTGTTTGTTCTGGACTGAGTTCCAGATAATAGAGAAGAATGCATCATGCTGGCATTTGCCTCTCAAGGACTCGAGTAACTCATTACGAATCTGAGTAAAACTCAGCTCGTTTATTATAGGCATTCTACTAAGGGCATCTGCTACTGTATTGAATCTTCCACGCCTATATCTGATAGACATGTCAAACTCTTGCATCAACTCTGCCCAACGAGCTTTCCGACCTCTAAGCTCAGGTTGATTGCAAAGGTATCTGAGACTCTCATGGTCTGTCAGGACCTCAAAGTTGGCACCATACAAATAATGCCTCCAAGTCTTAAGGGCATGGACTATAGAAAAGAGTTCCTTTTCATAGGCACTGTACCTAGTCTGAACTGGCTCGAGTTTTTTACTCTCGAACGCAACTGGTCGTCCACCCTGAGTTAGCACAGCACCTACTGCAAAGTCGCTAGCATCTGTTTTGACCACAAATGGCTGATTGGGGTCGACGACTTTTAAAACTGGTGTTGTAGCTAAGGCTGTTTTGAGAGCATCAAAGCTCTCCTGTTGTGCGGACTCCCAAATGAACTCCTTTCCCTTCCCCTTAAGGAGATTTGTCATAGGGACTGCTATCTGAGCATATTCCTTGACAAATCGTTTGTAATATCCAGCCAGACCAAGAGAGATTTGAAGTTCCAAAATATTCTGAGGTCTCAGCCAACTGAGTATGGCTTTAACCTTATTTGGGTCCATCTTAATCCCATCTGAAGAGATAATGTGACCCAAATATGCTACTTCTTCAACGAAGAATTCACACTTGGATTGTTTAGCATAAAGCTTATGCTTTCTGAGCAGTCGAAACACCTTTCTGAGGTGTTTTAGATGCTCCTTCCTCGTTTTGCTGTAGACGAGGATGTCATCTAAAAATACGACTACAAACTTACCCAAGTATGGTCTGAGGACACTGTTCATCAAGGTCATAAAGGTAGTTGGAGCATTTGTGAGCCCAAATGGCATCACCTTAAACTCATAATGACCGTGACGAGTCCTAAAAGCTGTTTTCGAGACATCTTCCGATTCTATACGGACTTGATGATATCCCGATCTGAGGTCTATTTTGCTGAAAAACTTAGGCCCCGTCGAGTTGATCAAACAACTCGTCTGCCCGAGGCATAGGGTATTTATTCTTAATTGTGACTTTATTGAGGGCTCTGTAATCTACGCAAAGACGCATAGACCCCTCTTTCTTTTTCACCAATAGGACTGGTGAGGCCCATGATGAACTACTGGTCTGAATTTGGCCTTTCCCAAGATAGTCTGTTAACTGCCTAGTTATTTCTTCATCCTCTGTTCGGCTGACCCGATACGGAGGTTTAGAAACAGTTGCTATACCTGGTACTAGGTTTATTACATGATCTACCTCTCTGCTAGGTGGTAAACCATGTGGCAAATCTTCAGGAAAAACATCTTTAAATTTAGACAATAAAGTTTCTAATTTACTGATTTTCTGCTGAATAGAATTGGAAATAGAAACTTCAGGAATAAACTGAAAGTCACATAAGAATACCTGATGGTCTTCGTCTCCGATTAGCTGACAGAGTTCTGAACTGCAGACCATAGGGCTGTTGGGAACATCATGCTCCCCATGCAACTGGATCTCTCGGCCTTTATGCTGCAAGCTGAGGGTGTTCTCCTGATAGTTTCTGTGGAGGGAAGGTCCTAAACTGTAGAGCCAATCTCTCCCGAGAACAATGTCTGTTCGATCCAGGTGCATTATCTGAAAGTTTATTTCATCTTGGTACCCCTGAATACCAAGATTTAACTTACTTACCATAGTTTCCCATATTTTTTTATCTTCAGCCCTTAGCTAATGAAACTATGTACCTATGCTGACTAGGTACTTCTAGTAGTTTAAGCTTTTTAACCAGGGTGTGGTTGATGAAATTATGGGTTGCCCCATCATCAACCATGACTCTTACTGACTGGTTACCAACTTTCCCATGCATACGTACTAGGTCATGTGGCCCAAAGCTGAAGGGTCTCACTAGCATTGCAGAGGTCAGCTGGCAACAGTGTGCATGATCTTCATGATACACTTTGATCTCGGAAGCAGCCGAGTCACTGGGGAAACATACAGTCTGAACAAGATGAACTTGTTTTTTATCTTTCTTACCTTTTTTAGTGAAAGGCCCCTTGGGACACTGTCTGACTGTGTGTCCCTTGCCCATACACACAAAGCACAAACGTTCTTGTTTGGCTTTCTCAAAATCATCAAGTCGTTGCTATTTTAAATATACTGTCGTTGGGTTTTATTTTGTGAAGAAGCCGTTGATGTTTTTATGCCACTTTCGAATTAGGATTGTTTGTTTAAGGGCTGTATGAGTGAAGGGCGTTTCAAAGGAGCTTCACTTTTAAATTTGTCTTCTTTCTTTCTTTTTAGAAATTTCTTTTTAAATTGAAAGTCTTTCTGAGAAGGCTGCTCAGAAAGTGGCTGTTGTCTCGCCTTCTTCCTACCCACTGAATCATCATAGATTTAAGCATATCTGAGAGCTTGCTCAAGGGTAGTAGGCGAGTTTCTCTGGACCTCTACTTTATATTCATCTTTGAGGCCACGGACAAATCCCCCGATTTTCTGATAGTCATCCATATTTTTAATCTTTAAAATTGCTTCTCGATACTACGAGATATATTGGATGAGGGATTTATCCATTGTTGTTCTTTCCCAGGCTTCCCAGGCTCTATCCAGTTCATTTTCTGGTAGAAATTCTCTTAGGAAAGCTTCTTCAAAAGCTTTCCATGACCGGGGAGTCTGCCCAGTCTCCTGGAGATTTAACCACCACTTATAGGCCATAGGCCCTAAGGAAAGACTGGCCTCAATTGCTTGCAAATGGTCAGGGGTCTGTTTAAGAGCATGAATGTTTTTCCATTTGCTAAGGAAGGTTTGTAGAATATCTGCATTTCTATCTTTCTCTTCCCCATTAAAAGTAGGAGGTTTTAAATCTTTAAAAACACTGGGGTGAGACCGTAAAGTCTCACCCGAAACTGATGGAAGTGGAGAAGGGGATAACTGAGAAGTGGAGGGAAGGCTTCCTTTCGCGGAACTCAAAATCAAGCTTTTGAGTTCAGCAAACGAGTCGTCCACACTGGACTTGAAATTGGCTAATGCCAACTTCAGTTCATCCACTTCTGTTACCAATTGGAGAAACTGCTCCTTGGTAACCAGTTCGTCGAGTTCTTCGGCGAACTGTTCCTGTTCTTCCACTTCCATGGGTTCCTTCCCTTTTCTGTAGGCCAAGGCTTCTGTTTCAAGTTCGTCGAAGCCTCTCTCCTGGGGTTGATCAGGTCCCTGAGGAGTGGTCATCTTCGGAACTGAAAGAGAGCTACCTTAACTTCTGAAGGAAAAAAGTCTAGTAGACTAATTTACAACTGTACAAGGGAAAGGAAAGATGACTTAGCTGTTTCTGAGGACTGTACTTCCAAAGAAAGAATGAAGAGGAACCCTTTCAGCTCTTTTCCCCAAGATTTCAGACCTGCTGTCCCGAAAAATGCCAGTTTGAAGCTTCAAAACGGTGCCAAATTTCCCGGTTCTCTGAGGATAGTAGCTCGCTGGTCTGATTGCAACCCAACTGGCTCGTTTACTTCTGATTTGAGACCAAAAAGTATTTCAATTTCTGATTTTGGTGTCTCCCTACCCTCGCTGGCTGGACAGCCACCTGTCGGGCCCAATTTTCTAAAATTCAAGGCCCAAAACTTGCTTGAAACTCTAATCTGACTTCAAGTAGTAGGTCGCTGGTCTGTGGCAATCTAGTTTGATGTTCAAACTACTGAAAAATTCTCAAAAACAGTGATGAAAAACCAATTTTTCACCTCCCTGTCCAGCGCTGGCCCTGCTAAGAAAATTTGCTTGAAAACCCCTCAAACTTTCTTGGATTTCTCTGAAATTTCAGAGGTAGATGTCTGATCCCACAGCGATGGACCTGCTCGCTGGTTTCTACTCTAAATCCTTTCTAAAATCTCCTATCAGATGTCTGAAATCTGATATAGATTGCTGCCTTTCCAGCGATTTACCTACAGAAGGAATTCTACTTCCTACAACTGTAAATTCTCAGTGAATTTCAAGGGTTTGAAGGCTGCACCTACAGCGATTCTCCTCCTCTAATCTTTTCTGAGAACCTGAGAAACACTTCCTATCTTCTGATAGCTTTCTCTACTGCTGCTCCTGAACTCCCTAGGATGGAGATGGCTCTGATACCAGTGTAATAGTTCCTAACACCACAGTAGGGCAAACACTAACTGATCCACCCAACCTTGCCTACTCCCTGATATAGAGTAAGCCCCTCCTCGCCCAGTGTGAGAACTGGTAGCATGCTACTGCCAAGTGTCGGCCACGTGGCACTGACGTGGCCGACTGCACGTCGGGACCCAACTGGGGGCCCTATCCTGCTGACAGGGTCCATAGGCTGTGTTAGGCCCGCCATGGCTATGGACCGTGCTGGGCCACACTACTCACACTGTCTTGCCCTGTTGGTCCTGTACGCTGGACACGACCCTGACTGTGGTATCTGACCTATTTGTGTTCTCTAGGGTTCGGCACTGGTTACGAGCTCGTAACATCACTGCTACCCAGTAAATCATCCAAAATATCCTCATCCTTGTCCCCTTCCTAGAGTATGATTGTTTTTGCCCGTGCGTCAAGGACAATCTTTGAACAGGTGTTTGCCAAGGCAGAAAAAATGCAATCCTTCTTTCTTGGCCTTTTCTTTTTCTTCCGCTGTGAGGGGAGATTTACTGTAGGAGTGTTTTTGGCAAATAAAGTGTTGGCTTGCATTTCAAAGACTGCTGCATCTGGATAGGGTGTCCTTGCGAGAAGTCTTTGTGGCTCGACTGGCCAACCTTCTACAAACCCTTCTTTTAGGGGCATATCAGCAGCCTTGCCTCTGATGTTGCCTTCATAGTTGAGAGTCGTAGCAACTGCCTCTTCCAAGGTCTTACAACGTTCATTCAGAACATGAGGCCTCAACTCCTCTCGAAGACCAAACACAAACTTGTGTACCACAAGCCACTCTGCAATTTCTTCTGGAATCTTGATGAGCACTTCTTTGTACCTATCAGCATATTCCTACACACTATAGTGTTTCTAACCGTGCAAAAACCACGCATCCATCGCACGCACATACATGCTCATGTGAAGGAATGAACTAAGCCCAGAAGGCCCGCTTGAATTCAACCAAGTTGGTTGGGCACTGGTTTGTGACGAGCGATTTCCACCACCACCTTTCAGCAAAATCAATGAAATGATAAGTAGCTTTTCAAATTCTCCAACCTTGATCGATTGGGGCTCACTTAAGGGAAAAATACTCCTCCCACTTATGCAACCATTGATCTACCACATCAATGGTTCTCTGTGGAGGATTTCCAGCATATCTTGTAGGCTTTACGTCTTTACCTTCTGGGAAATCAGTATATACAGGTCGCCTCGAGGGTGGAACAGGAAATTGTGGCGACATGTGAAAAGGGAATTGCAACAGAAGCAGTGGAGGACACTGTGAAGAGGATGAGTAATTTCTAGCAATGGAAGATAACATCGCACGCATCTCTACCATGGTCCTCTCAATACTGTCCTTGCGAACCTACACGGACGGAGAAACACCCGTAGGCGGACTCGTCATGACCGTACTGGGATTACGGTCAAAGGTAAATACGAAACGTTCAGGACTAGAGAGCAACTAGTGGACTAGTAGGGATATCAACTTGGTCCTTAGCCATATTGTATACAGGGAAGAAAATAGCTCAAAAACTCTTCCTCTCTTTTCTCTTGCAGTTAACGTAAAAAGGACAAAAAGCGATTTTTCTTGCAAAGAGGGAACACAGAAAATAGAAATTTCAGCGAAGGTAGATCACTCCCTGGTTCCACAATATACCGTAGTATGGCTGATAGACGAAGAAATTGCCCCAAAAGAACTTTGTCGATTTTTATTCCCCCAAAAAAAGTGGAAAAACAGCCTATGAACTGTGGTGATTAGCTTGTTTTTTCAATTTTCAAATGGGCAATTGAAGTAGGTCTCCCTCCTCTGAGAATGCTCCGTGCCAAATCCCAGGTCAAACGGACAAAAAGCAAGAAAGTTATGAGACTTCAACTGCAATAGCCCAAAAAATGGTGAAAAATATGACTATCTGACAAAATCAGAGGTTGTGAACGATTTTTCTCGCGCTAGAGCCTTCATGGGCAGCAATTGAGTACCCACAATAGCCTGCCGAAATCTCAGCGCAATCCGACACCTGTAGGAGAAGTTACGTCCAATTGAAGTGCTGATTTTTCCTTTTCCTAGGCAGCGATGAACCTATGGGACATTTTGAAGAATTCTAATCCAAAAACAGCAAATCAATCAATCTCTTGGGCTGGATCAGCAGTGCTGGAGGTTCTATAACACCTTAAGAGGTTGTCTCCACCTTTTCCCCCACCAATCGCTCAAGAACAAGCAAAAATTGAAGACTTCTCCACTTTCGCTCTCTAAAACGGGCGATTCTCTCTCTAGAACGAGGCTCCAATACCAATTGTTCCACTCGCTACTCCCGAAACTGAGAAACCCTGATGGCTGTGTAGAATGATCCACCCAACCGTAGGTGCCCTCCTCTTGAGTCTATCTGATTACTATTCAAGGCCAAGGACACATGGCTCCCGTGCAAGGGGTGATCAGTCCCCATGGTTCCATGAAATCTACTATCCGCAATCAGTGCGTGCCTATGAGGCACCACCCCCATGCCCTGTCATGGGCCTGTGACACACATGGTCCCCCAGCGTATTGCCAGCTAACTGCTCGTTCAATAGAGGCATCTCTGCTACTGACATCCTGCCAAGCGGTCACACCGGGTCACTGCCAGTGATGCACCGAGCCCAACAGGTCCCCTAGTATCCCAGTTATTGGCCCTCGCCAATACCATGGCCCTCAACCCCTAGTAATTGGTCGTGCCGGGAATACGTTAGAGCCCAACTTGCATCTAACAAATCACCTCTTAGATCTACTATAGCGAACATTATGGTATTGATTTTTGTGACAATTCCCCTAAAAACATTCCAAAGAAAAACCAAAAGATTAAAGGAAAATTGAAAAAAAGGAATAGCTGAACTTTTGAGTTCTGGAAAACCCTAACCCTATATTCCGGAACGCATATTGCAACTAGTTCGAGCGACGCATATAGTCAACATCCCAATCTTAGTTTGAGCTTTTCCTTAGTTTTGTGTACATTAGATACACAACACTGATGAACCTAATTGACAAGTTATTAATAGTTGACATACAGCAAATACATATATCAAGAGTGAAGTGAACACCATGTACCAGAGTTACTAAACCATATGCAACAATTGTGGACAAATTGTTGATTGTTGATTTGCTGTTAAGGCATTAGACACAGAAACATATTAAAAATTGATAATATTCACCTGAAAAAAGTTAATCTCATCGTCAGTAAGTGAGCGTTCCATTGAGCGGTATGTTATCCTGTAACAATGACTAGTCATGCCTTTCTTGTTTGTGAATTTGTCAATTAAACTGACCTGCACACACGTATAACTTTAAATAATTTCAACAAGCTCAGGAGCTTCACAACAGGTTACAAACAAAACCTCATTTGCCATAACCACAAAATTGCAGCAAATAAGAATAAATATCTGGTTTTTAAAAACTTCAATAACCAACAAATCTGCACATTTTTCTTGATTTTGGGCATGCACCCACTGATCTAGATTCTATGAACACCATAGAAATAAACATTATCTACACTGACATTAAAGCACAGAATTGAAGTTACTGTGTTCATTTTCAAGTCTTTTTCAAAACTAGGCAAACAGAATTAAGTCAAGGATGCACTGCTGCTTAGCTAAAACTCACAACCTGATATTCTATGGCAGCATTGCCTGTGAAAAGTGGTGGTTCTTTGGCACCTTGTTTTTTCCGCAATTTAATATATTTGTATTATAAGCTCCGATAAGATCTTCAAATAAGAATAGATAACGCAGATAGCAAATGAGATCTTTTTATAGCAGCAGCAACACACCAGCAAATAAGTTTGTCCATAAATAACAAAGTATCACCAAATTTCACAATCGTGGGCACATTTCAAATATTTCATGTCTTTATTCTGATAAAAATCTTCTAAGGGGTGTATACAGTATGTCAAGCAAGTCAGATGCTTTTGCAGTAGCAGTAAGCAATTAGTGAAGAGGGTAGCCAAGTGATGCTCGTAAGTGTCACAAACCAACTCTACTCTAGCGGACTTTCAGAATAGTTGGTTCTTACCTCTTCAACAAGGTCTCCTGCTATTCCTCGCACAACTTCACAAAGATTGTTTTCCGTAAATGCATCGCTGATCCAAAAGCTGATATCCTTGTAGCATGGAGGAAACTGCAGTAATTACATGAGCAACAAAGTCTCCACATTTATCAGATTCAAAAACATCAAGACATCTGAAGGTTTCAATAATTCACGACAATGAAAAACATGAAGGTTAGAAAGAATCAGGTTGAGATGGAACAATCTTGTACCTTTGAGAAAGGTTTGAACTTGATCCCAAGCTGGCCGGCTGTGAACTGTAATCATGCAAAAGATTGGTATCCTCAATCTTCCCACTCTGGAATACAATGAGCCTTGTCCTCTTGATATTGAGTGAGATCAGATGACAAATAGTCGATAGGAAACCATGAAGGAGCTTGAAACAAAGTTTGAGTCTTTTACTACCATATATAAACAGCAATCAAAATGCCGGTATAGCAAAAAGATTTGAAGAAACAAGATGCTGGATTGAGACACCAGAAATAATTTAAAGCTTAAGATTTGACCATTAAAATGAAGCAAACTTTACTTACCATCCTCACATAGCCGACAAGATGAATACCTGAGCAGTAAACCGTGGGTCACTGGACCAAAACAAGCGAATGTCTGGAATGTCAAACAGCACCATAGCAAGGCGTTCAAGCCCAAGCCCAAAAGCCCATGCCGTTTTCCCACCTTGCCCATTGTCAGTTAAAATTTCCTGCTTTGTCACTCCACAGCCCAAGACTTCCAACCATTTCTCCTAAAAAGCTATGAAACTGTTAGATTATTTTGTTATAGTAATCATGATGGTATTTAAGTGCGGATGAATACCCATGTGAAGCACTGCACCTTGTACAAGTGTGTCACACGATGTGTTTTGTGAAGTTCGTAAAGACACATCACCCCTACTATTATGCCTTTGTGAAATAGAAATGCATTTCATTCCTTCTGTATTTGCAACACTTAATTCTAAACCAAACCCAAACCCACACCCACAACCTAAACCTCGACTTGGAATACCTTAAAGAAAATTTCAAGCTCATATGAAGGATCGGTAAATGGAAAGTATGAATCTGTCCATCTTGTTTCCACATTCCCTATGAATCAACAATTTTACAGTAAAATTGTGTTAGAACCCAATTAATTAGACAATTCTCAGAAAATGCAGTATTATGGAATAACAGGTACGAGCACATGTGCGTATCACCGAACAATCTCTTTGCAAGTCCTTCCAAAGTCTCTTTCAGTTCATTTGCAGCCAAAGTAGTCCCATCGAGACCAGCTTTTTCCCATTCATTTGGAGTGAATACCCGAAATCCTTCCATCTAGCAAAAGCAAAGATCATTTCATAGACATTCATGTTTTCTTCTAGATTCCAGTATATATGAAACTCAATCTTACTTGCACAAAACTCAGTGACAATTTTGTAAGGTTTCAGGTTTGGGTTTGGGGTTCTGCTAAGACAAGGAAAAAAATCATCTTACAAGCCCGCGGACTCTAAACACACTGAAAAACCTCTTGCACCTGATGGAAAATGGGGTAATGTGTTGCATCAATAGCATCTCGGCGGTAAACATCACCAGACACCAAGAAATGTGTGTAACCATCCCTCAACATCTGGCCCTGGTGTGCACTGGTATGACAACGTAAAACTGTTTCGGAATTGATGTAGTAAGTATCATTGTAGCTTCGACTCACATGGTCAGAAGGAACTAGCACATCATCAAAGTTCTGCAAGATACAACAGCAAAGTCGACCTTTAACCAAGACTCCCTATGGACAAAATGAAATTTTAGACTATTTGAAAATTTCCATGACCAAGACTTTGATATATAGTATGATTGTCCCTACTCTAGAAAGATTCATTTAGTAGGTGAAAAGAGGGAAAAACATACAAATCAGTGTAGAAATTGGGGTGGCCAGTTCCTACAGTTCCAGCGCAGATCTAGCGCCCTCCAAGAAGTGTTTTGGGGTGTTTTTCTATGCTTTTTTTCCAACATTTTCTAGACAGATGTCCAGCGCTGTTCTGTGGATGTTCTGAGGCAGAATTTTTTGCACGTTTTAGGTGCAAACCAACGGCCCAATCAGTGGCTCTGCTGCAGCCCAGCACATCTCTGAAGGAGGGCAACCCCAGCTTTTTTCTGTGGTTTTTGGGGGAATTCTGAAGGCAGAATCAGCGCTCTCTTATTGCTAGCCCAGCGCACCTCTGTGGGGGTTCCTTTTGATTGGATTTCAGGGAGAGTTCTAACTTGTTGAGGAGGGGCAAAAGACATTAAACAACTTGTCAACTCAATAGACCTACAGCCAGAAAGACAACAAACTTGGATCTCAGGGAGCGCTTACTCCTTTCTTTCTTTTTGTCTACTGCTGTCTTGCTATTTGAGAGCTTTGGTTAGATTTGCCTTTTCTCGGTTTTTTACAATAAGTGCAATTTTGAGTTTTGGTTTTGTGCTGTCTCTGTTTATTCATAATGGAAGATGATAGAGTTGATATTCCGCTTAGCCCTCCTACTGCCCTCCAATCACCACCACCCAGCCCTGTGCTTAGCCCTGATCGTAATCCTTTCCATGCATGTCCTTGAGGTGGTAACCTCAGAGGATAGGAGGACCCACTCCCTCCCCTCTCTCTCTAGCAATTCATTCTCTCTTCTAACCTTTGTTGTGAGGTGCTTGAACAATTACTCTTGTATTTGATGGTTTCCACAGCTAAGTTTCTCAAGCTTTCATGGTTGATCTAGTATTGGGGTTATGATACTCCATAGTTGAGTCTTGCATTTCATCATGGTATCAGAGCAGGTTGTGTAGCCTATGAGTGTGAGAGGGAGAGACATCAGTGCTTAGATTCTTAAGATCTTCATCTTCCATAAGCATCTCAATCTTGTAGGAGGACATTTTTGGTCTATAGGACTCAAACCAAACCGATTCTTAGACTATTGAATGGCTATCAGCAAGGGGAGTGTTATGATCCAAAATGTCATGCCCACGTTCGGACTGATCTCGGATTATAATCTTGTAAGGAGCTCAGTAGGCCTATCTAGATCCATAAATTAATTATGATTACGACAGGCTGGGGCCTCATGGATTTATGGTCATTATTAATGGTTGGAGACCTAAGACTCATGATGGTGGACTTGTATGGGTCTAACAGTGACTCATAGAAGTGGATGAGTGTCATAGATCCTAACACCACAGTAGGGCAAACACTAACTGATCCACCCAACCTTGCCTACTCCCTGATATAGAGTAAGCCCCTCCTAGCCCAGTGTGAGGACTGGTAGCATGCTACTGCCAAGTGTCGGCCACGTGGCACTGACGTGGCCGACTGCACGTCGGGACCCAACTGGGGGCCCTATCCTGCTGACAGGGTCCCTAGGCTGTGTTAGGCCCGCCATGGCTATGGATCGATCCTGGGATTGTCTAATGCTACGCTTAGCATGTTCCATCATCTGGTTTAGGTCTTCTAAAAAGTTTCTGGCTGCTTCAACTTTTTCTTGTTTAAACCCTACAGCTGTGGGTGAGCGTGGCTGAAAACCGTACATCAGCATAAATGGGCTGTATCCCGTAGCTAAATGTTTGGTACTGTTGTAAGCAAACTCTAATATCGAGAGATACTCCTCCCAATTAGTCTGCCTCTTGCTGACGTATGCACGAAGCATATCCTCCAGCACTTGATTTACCCTTTCTGTTTGACCGTCCGTCTGTGGATGGTCGGTGGTACTCATATTAAGTTTAGTATAGAGATGATGGAATACTGCCTTCCAAAAATTTCCAGTAAACTTACTGTCCCGGTCGCTGACTATGCCGGAAGGTAGACCGTACAATTTAAATAGCCCGTCTACAAACAACCTCGCTAACTCTGGAGCTCTAACGGTTGTTTTGGTCGGAATAAAATGAGCCATTTTGGTCAGACGGTCAACTGTGACCCATATAGCGTCATTACCCTTTTGGGTTTTAGGCAGGCCTACTATAAAATCCATGGAGATACTCTCCCATTTACCAGCTGGTATTTCTAAGGGATGCAACAACCCTCCTGCCTTTAAACGCTCTGCTTTATTTACTTGACATTTCTGGCAACTGGTTACATACTGGTGGACGTCCTTTTTCATACTGGGCCAGAAAAATTGCCTACGAAGAAGCTCATAGGTCTTCTGTATGCCTGGGTGTCCCGCGCTAGGATTGTCATGACATTCATATAGGACCTGCTGCCTATAATCCTCTGAATTGGGGACACATACTCTATCTCTATAGAGCAAGTACTCATCCTGAATGGAATACTGTTTCCATTTGAATCCTTGAGTCAACTGACCCTCAACCACTGGGGTTTGCTTGGGTAATACAGGCTCAGAATCCTCAACGTCATCTGATTACGTATACTCGGACTCATCATCATCCTCAACGGAAGCTGCCGTATTCTTGGATGAACTGGCACCAGCCCCGGGAACTGGTTCTGGAGTCTGTAACTGTCTGTTCTGGACTGAGTTCCAGATAATAGAGAAGAATGCATCATGCTGGCATTTCCCTCTCAAGGACTCGAGTAACTCATTACGAATCTGAGTAAAACTCAGCTCGTTTATCATAGGCATTCTGCTAAGGGCATCTGCTACTGTATTGAATTTTCCACGCCTATATCTGATAGACATGTCAAACTCTTGCATCAACTCTGCCCAACGAGCTTTCCGACCTCTAAGCTCAGGTTGATTGCAAAGGTATCTGAGACTCTCATGGTCTAACAGGACCTCAAAGTTGGCACCATACAAATAATGCCTCCAAGTCTTAAGGGCATGGACTATAGAAAAGAGTTCCTTTTCATAGGCACTATACCTAGTTTGTGCTGGCTCGAGTTTTTTACTCTCGAACGCAACTGGTCGTCCACCCTGAGTTAGCACAGCACCTACTGCAAAGTCGCTAGCATCTGTTTCGACCACAAATGGCTGATTGGGGTCGACGACCTTTAAAACTGGTGCTGTAGCTAAGGCTGTTTTGAGAGCATCAAAGCTCTCCTGTTGTGCGGACTCCCAAATGAACTCCTTTCCCTTCCCCTTAAGGAGATTTGTCATAGGGACTGCTATCTGAGCATATTCCTTGACAAATCGTCTGTAATATCCCGCCAGACCAAGAAAGATTTGAAGTTCCAAAATATTCTGAGGTCTCAGCCAACTGAGTATGGCTTTAACCTTATTTGGGTCCATCTTAATCCCATTTGAAGAGATAATGTGACCCAAATATGCTACTTCTTCAACGAAGAATTCACACTTGGATTGTTTAGCATAAAGCTTATGCTTTCTGAGCAGTCGAAACACCTTTCTGAGGTGTTTTAGATGCTCCTTCCTGGTTTTGCTGTAAACGAGGATGTCATCTAAAAATACGACTACAAATTTACCCAAGTATGGTCTGAGGACACTGTTCATCAAGGTCATAAAGGTAGTTGGAGCATTTGTGAGCCCAAATGGCATCACCTTAAACTCATAATGACCGTGACGAGTCCTAAAAGCTGTTTTCGAGACATCTTCCGATTTTATACGGACTTGATGATATCCCGATTTGAGGTCTATTTTGCTAAAAAACTTAGCCCCGTCGAGTTGATCAAACAACTCGTCTGCCCGAGGCATAGGGTACTTATTCTTAATTGTGACTTTATTGAGGGCTCTGTAATCTACGCAAAGACGCATAGACCCCTCCTTCTTTTTCACCAATAGGACTGGTGAGGCCCATGGTGAACTACTGGTCTGAATTTGGCCTTTCCCAAGATAGTCTGTTAACTGCCTAGTTATTTCTTCATCCTCTGTTCGGCTGACCCGATACGGAGGTTTAGAAACAGGTGCTGTACCTGGTACTAGGTTTATTACATGATCTACCTCTCTGCTAGGTGGTAAACCATGTGGGCAAATCTTCAGGAAAAACATCTTTAAATTTAGACAATAAAGTTTCTAATTTACTGATTTTCTGCTGAATAGAACTGGAAATAGAAACTTCAGGAATAAACTGAAAGTCACATAAGAATACCTGATGGTCTTCGTCTCCGATTAGCTGACAGAGCTCTGAACTGCAGACCATAGGGCTGTTGGGAACATCATGCTCCCCATGCAACTGGATCTCTCGGCCTTTATACTGAAAGCTGAGGGTGTTCTCCTGATAGTTTCTGTGGAGGGAAGGTCCTAAACTGTAGAGCCAATCTCTCCCGAGAACAATGTCTGTTCGATCCAGGTGCATTATCTGAAAGTTTATTTGATCTTGGTACCCCTGAACACCAAGATTTAACTTACTTACCATAGTTTCCCATATTTTTTTATCTTCACCCTTAGCTAATGAAACTATGTACCTATGCTGACTAGGTACTTCTGGTAGTTTAAGCTTTTTAACCAGGGTGTGGTTGATGAAATTATGGGTTGCCCCATCATCAACCATGACTCTTACTGACTGGTTACCAACTTTCCCATGCATACGTACTAGGTCATGCGGCCCAAAGCTGAAGGGTCTCGCTAGCATTGCAGAGGTCAGCTGGCAACAGTGTTCATGATCTTCATGATACACTTTGATCTCGGAAGCTGCCGAGTCACTGGGGAAACATACAGTCTGAACAAGATGAACTTGTTTTTTATCTTTTTTAGTGAAAGGCCCCTTGGGACACTGTCTGACTGTGTGTCCCTTGCCCATACACACAAAGCACAAACGTTCTTGTTTGGCTTTCTCAAAATCATCTGGTTTTAAGGGCTGTATGAGTGAAGGGCGTTTCTGAGGAGCTTCACCTTTAAATTTATCTTCTTTCTTTCTTTTTAAAAATTTCTTTTTAAATTGAAAGTCTTTCTGAGGAAGCTGCTCAAAAAGTGGTTGCTGTCTCGCTCTCTTCCTACCCACTGAATCATCATAGATTTGAGCATATCTGAGAGCTTGCTCAAGGGTAGTAGGCGAGTTTCTCTGGACCTCTACTTTATATTCATCTTTGAGGCCACGAACAAATCCCCTGATTTTTTGATAGTCATCCATATTTTTAATCTTTAAAATTGCTTCTCGATACTGCGAGATATATTGGATGAGGGACTTGTCTATTACTGTTCTTTCCCAGGCTTCCCAGGCTCTATCTAGTTCATTCTCTGGTAGAAATTCTCTTAGGAAAGCTTCTTCAAAAGCTTTCCATGACCGGGGAGTCTGCCCAGTCTCCTGGAGATTTAACCACCACTTATAGGCCATAGGCCCTAAAGAGAGACTGGCCTCAATTGCTTGCAAATGGTCAGGGGTCTGTTTAAGAGCATGAATGTTCTTCCATTTGCTGAGGAAGGTTTGTAGAATATCTGCATTTCTATCCTTCTCTTCCCCATTAAAAGTAGGAGGCTTCAAATCTTTAAAAACACTGGGGTGAGACCGTAAAGTCTCACCCGAAACTGATGGAAGTGGAGAAGGGGATAACTGAGAAGTGGAGGGAAGGCTTCCTTTCGCGGAACTCAAAAACAAGTTTTTGAGTTCAGCGAACGAGTCGTCCACACTGGACTTGAAATTGGCTAATGCCAACTTCAGTTCATCCACTTCTGTTACCAATTGGAGGAACTGCTCCTTGGTAACCAGTTCGTCGAGTTCTTCGGCGAACTGTTCCTGTTCTTCCACTTCCATGGGTTCCTTCCCTTTTCTGTAAGCCAAGGCTTCTGTTTCAAGTTCGTCGAAGCCTCTCTCCGGGGGTTGATCAGGTCCCTGAGGAGTGGTCATCTTCGGAACTGAAAGAGAGCTACCTTAACTTCTGAAGGAAAAAAAAGTCTAAAAGACTAATTTACAACTGTACAAGGAGGGAAAGAAAACTTAGCTCTTTCTGAGAACTGTACTTCCACAGAGAGAATCAAGAAAAGCCCTTTCAGCTCTTCCTCCACTGCTTTCAGATCTGCTGTCCGGAAAAATCAGAGATCAAGGTACCAAGAAAAAGAAACAAACTTCTGATCGTCTTGGCCCCTTCCCTCGCTGTCTGAGGTGTATACTTTTTGCTCCAAAATTCCCGTTTTAGGACCCAAAACCGTTGCAAACTTGTGGTTCCTGCCAAAGACCTTCAGCGCTGGACCTGCACCCACGATTCTGTCTCAGATCCGCTCCAAATTCCAGAAAATTTCACTCCAAATTCGAAGTTTCCACCCAATTTGGCAGCGCTGGACCTGCTCCACGTTTTCTATTTAAAATGTGCTCAAAAATCCACAACTGATACATAAAAATCAAGGGTAAATCCCTGATTTTTCAGCGCTGAGCTTCTACAAGGGATTGTGCCTCAAACAACTGTAAATTCCCAGCAAATTTCAAGGATTTGAAAGCTGTTCCTACAGTGATTTTCCTCCTCAATTCTTTTCTGAGAATCTGAGAAATCTTTCCTATCTTCTGATAGCTTTCTCTACTGCTGTCCTGAACTCCCTAGTATGGAGATGGCTCTGATACCAGTGTCATAGATCCTAACACCACAGTAGGGCAAACACTAACTGATCCACCCAACCTTGCCTACTCCCTGATATAGAGTAAGCCCCTCCTAGCCCAGTGTGAGGACTGGTAGCATGCTACTGCCAAGTGTCGGCCACGTGGCACTGACGTGGCCGACTGCACGTCGGGACCCAACTGGGGGCCCTATCCTGCTGACAGGGTCCCTAGGCTGTGTTAGGCCCGCCATGGCTATGGACCGTGCTGGGGCACACTACTCACACTGTCTTGCCCTGTTGGTCATGTACACTGGACACGACCCTGACTGTGGTATCTGACCTATCTGTGTTCCCTAGGGTTCGGCACTGGTTACGAGCTCGTAACAATGAGGTGGCCCAGTTAGGCTATTGATGTGTCCAATGAGGTGTCACAGTGCACTACTAGTGGTGCACGAGCCTTGGAGGGTATAAGTATACCCATTGTTACGAGCTCGTAACCAGTGCCGAACCCTAGAGAACACAGATAGGTCAGATACCACAGTCAGGGTCGTGTCCAGCGTACATGACCAACAGGGCAAGACAGTGTGAGTAGTGTGCCCCAGCACGGTCCATAGCCAAGGCGGGCCTAACACAGCCTAGGGACCCTGTCAGCAGGATAGGGCCCCCAGTTGGGTCCCGACGTGCAGTCGGCCACGTCAGTGCCACGTGGCCGACACTTGGCAGTAGCATGCTACCAGTCCTCACACTGGGCTAGGAGGGGCTTACTCTATATCAGGGAGTAGGCAAGGTTGGGTGGATCAGTTAGTGTTTGCCCTACTGTGGTGTTAGGATCTATTACACTGGTATCAGAGCCATCTCCATCCTAGGGAGCTAAGTAGCAGCAGGGAGAAGGTGCTCAGAATCTCTTAAAAACTTTGGTAAATAGGAGAGACAGATCCAGCGCTGGAGGAGTAGCTTTCTACTGTGAAAATCTCCATTGAATCATCTTCCTTTAAGTGGGAATATGAGCTAGATTTCTGAAACAGATCCATCGCTGTAGAAAACAGCTAGTTATCCTTCGTTTTCAGAGGGTAATTCTCAGATTTTAGAGGAAATAGAAATCAGAAGTTTGGGCCAGAACCAGCGCTGTCAGAAGAGTGCTTAAATCTCGATTTTCAAGTGCCAAACTGAAACTGTTGAGCGGGTTTTGGACAGAGGAAGGTAGGCAGGGTCTGAGAAGACCATCGCAAGCTGATTGTAGACTTCATCCTTCAAATTGAAGCTCAGACATCTGAAGTTGGACACCTACCGAAGCCCTCAAATCAGCGACCTACTATCTGAAGCTAAATCAGAGAAGCAAGTGGGCTTTGAGCCTTAAATCAGAAGTTTTTGGAGCCATCAAATAGCTGTCCAGTCAGCGAGGGTAGAGGAGTACCAAAGTATTTGTATTTTTGGGGCTTCAAACCAAAGTTTTCTAAGAAATTGGACCTCAGCCAGACAGCGACTACAGTGTTCTAAAATTTTCAGAATTCAGAAGTGAATCTTGGCTTCAAATCTGATTTTTAGAAACCATTTCAGAAGCAATCAGATCAGCGAGCTACTATACTTAAGAAACCGGAAATTTGGACGCCATTTTGAAGCTTCAAGCTGGGATTTTCCGGGACAGTAGGTCTGAAATCGTGGGTAAAAGAGCTGAGAGGGTTCTTCTTCGTAATTTCTTTGGAAGTACAGTCCTCAGAAACAGCTAAGTCATCTTTCCTTTACCTTGTACAGTTGTAAATTAGTCTTTTGACTTTTTTTCATCAGAAGTTAAGGTACCTCTCTTTCAGTTCCGAAAATGACCACTCCTCAGGGACCTGATCAACCCCAGGAGAGAGGCTTCGACGAACTTGAAACAGAAGCCTTGGCTTACAGGAAAGGGAAGGAACCCATGGAAGTGGAAGAACAGGAACAGTTCGCCGAAGAACTTGACGAACTGGTTACCAAGGAGCAGTTTCTCCAATTGGTAACAGAAGTGGATGAACTGAAGTTGGCATTAGCCAATTTCAAGTCCAGTGTGGACGACTCGTTCGCTGAACTCAAAAACTTAATTTTGAGTTCCGCGAAAGGAAGCCTTCCCTCCACTTCTCAGTTATCCCCATCTCCACTTCCACCAGTTTCGGGTGAGACTTTACGGTCTCACCCCAGTGTTTTTAAAGATTTAAAGCCTCCTACTTTTAATGGGGAAGAGAAGGTGTTACGAGCTCGTAACCAGTGCCGAACCCTAGGGAACACAGAGAGGTCAGATACCACAGTCAGGGTCGTGTCCAGTGTACATGACCAACAGGGCAAGACAGTGTGAGTAGTGTGCCCCAGCACGGTCCATAGCCATGGCGGGCCTAACACAGCCTATGGACCCTGTCAGCAGGATAGGGCCCCCAGTTGGGTCCCGACGTGCAGTCGGCCACGTCAGTGCCACATGGCCGACACTTGGCAGTTGCATGCTACCAGTCCTCACACTGGGCTAGGAGGGGCTTACTCTATATCAGGGAGTAGGCAAGGTTGGGTGGATCAGTTAGTGTTTGCCCCACTGTGGTGTTAGGATCTATTACACTGGTATCAGAGCCATCTCCATCCTAGGGAGTTAGGAGCAGCAGTAGAGAAAGCTATCAGAAGATAGGAAGTGTTTCTCAGATTCTCAGAGAGGAATAGAGGAGGAGGATCGCTGTAGGAGCAGCCTTCAAACTTCTGATTTCCACTGAGAAATCACAGTAGCAAGGAGTCAGACTATCAAAAAATCAGGGGATTTGTCCGTGGCCTCAAAGATGAATATAAAGTAGAGGTCCAGAGAAACTCGCCTACTACCCTTGAGCAAGCTCTCAGATATGCTCAAATCTATGATGATTCAGTGGGTAGGAAGAGAGCGAGACAGCAACCACTTTCTGAGCAGCTTCCTCAGAAAGACTTTCAATTTAAAAAGAAATTTTTAAAAAGAAAGAAAGAAGACAAATTTAAAAGTGAAGCTCCTCAGAAACGCCCTTCACTCATACAGCCCTTAAAACCAGATGATTTTGAGAAAGCCAAACAAGAACGTTTGTGCTTTGTGTGTATGGGCAAAGGGACACACAGTCAAACAGTGTCCCAAGGGGCCTTTCACTAAAAAAGATAAGAAAGATAAAAAACAAGTTCATCTTGTTCAGACTGTATGTTTCCCCAGTGACTCGGCAGCTTCCGAGATCAAAGTGTATCATGAAGATCATGAACACTATTGCCAGCTGACCTCTGCAATGCTAGCGAGACCCTTCAGCTTTGGGCCGCATGACCTAGTAGCTATGCATGGGAAAGTTGGTAACCAGTCAGTAAGAGTCATGGTTGATGATGGGGCAACCCATAATTTCATCAACCACACCCTGGTTAAAAAGCTTAAACTACCAGAGGTACCTAGTCAGCATAGGTACATAGTTTCATTAGCTAAGGGTGAAGATAAAAAAATATGGGAAACTATGGTAAGTAAGTTAAATCTTGGTATTCAGGGGTACCAAGATGAAATAAACTTTCAGATAATGCACCTGGATCGAACAGACATTGTTCTCGGGAGAGATTGGCTCTACAGTTTAGGACCTTCCTGTAATAGATCCTAACACCACAGTAGGGCAAACACTAACTGATCCACCCAACCTTGCCTACTCCCTGATATAGAGTAAGCCCCTCCTAGCCCAGTGTGAGGACTGGTAGCATGCAACTGCCAAGTGTCGGCCATGTGGCACTGACGTGGCCGACTGCACGTCGGGACCCAACTGGGGGCCCTATCCTGCTGACAGGGTCCCTAGGCTGTGTTAGGCCCGCCATAGCTATGGACCGTGCTGGGGCACACTACTCACACTGTCTTGCCCTGTTGGTCATGTACGCTGGACACGACCCTGATTGTGGTATCTGACCTATCTGTGTTCTCTAGGGTTTGGCACTGGTTACGAGCTCGTAACACTTCCCTCCACAGAAACTATCAGGAGAACACCCTCAGCTTTCAGCATAAAGGCCGAGAGATCCAGTTGCATGGGGAGCATGATGTTCCCAACAGCCCTATGGTCTGCAGTTCAGAGCTCTGTCAGCTAATCGGAGACGAAGACCATCAGGTATTCTTATGTGACTTTCAGTTTATTCCTGAAGTTTCTATTTCCAGTTCTATTCAGCAGAAAATCAGTAAATTAGAAACTTTATTGTCTAAATTTAAAGATGTTTTTCCTGAAGATTTCCCACATGGTTTACCACCTAGCAGAGAGGTAGATCATGTAATAAACCTAGTACCAGGTACAGCACCTGTTTCTAAACCTCCGTATCGGGTCAGCCGAACAGAGGATGAAGAAATAACTAGGCAGTTAACAGACTATCTTGGGAAAGGCCAAATTCAGACCAGTAGTTCACCATGGGCCTCACCAGTCCTATTGGTGAAAAAGAAGGAGGGGTCTATGCGTCTTTGCGTAGATTACAGAGCCCTCAATAAAGTCACAATTAAGAATAAATACCCTATGCCTCGGGCAGACGAGTTGTTTGATCAACTCGACGGGGCTAAGTTTTTCAGCAAAATAGACCTCAGATCGGGGTATCATCAAGTCCGTATAAAATCGGAAGATGTCTCGAAAACAGCTTTTAGGACTCGTCACGGTCATTATGAGTTTAAGGTGATGCCATTTGGGCTCACAAATGCTCCAGCTACCTTTATGACCTTGATGAACAGTGTCCTCAGACCATACTTGGGTAAGTTTGTAGTCGTATTTTTAGATGACATCCTCGTCTACAGCAAAACGAGGAAGGAGCATCTAAAACACCTCAGAAAGGTGTTTCGACTGCTCAAAAAGCATAAGCTTTATGCTAAACAATCCAAGTGTGAATTCTTCGTTGAAGAAGTAGCATATTTGGGTCACATTATCTCTTCAGATGGGATTAAGATGGACCCAAATAAGGTTAAAGCCATACTCAGTTGGCTGAGACCTCAGAATATTTTGGAACTTCAGATCTTTCTTGGTCTGGCAGGATATTACAGACGATTTGTCAAGGAATATGCTCAGATAGCAGTTCCTATGACAAATCTTCTTAAGGGGAAGGGAAAGGAGTTCATTTGGGAGTCCGCACAACAGGAGAGGTTTGATGCTCTCAAAACAGCCTTAGCTACAGCACCAGTTTTAAAAGTCGTCGACCCCAATCAGCCATTTGTGGTCGAAACAGATGCTAGTGACTTGGCAGTAGGTGCGGTACTAACTCAGGGTGGACGACCAGTTGCGTTCGAGAGTAAAAAACTCGAGCCAGCTCAGACTAGGTACAGTGCCTATGAAAAGGAACTCTTTTCTATAGTCCATGCCCTTAAGACTTGGAGGCATTATTTGTATGGTGCCAACTTTGAAGTCCTGACAGACCATGAGAGTCTCAGATACCTTTGCAATCAACCTGAGCTTAGAGGTCGGAAAGCTCGTTGGGCAGAGTTGATGCAAGAGTTTGACATGTCTATCAGATATAGGCGTGGAAAATTCAATACAGTAGCAGATGCCCTTAGCAGAATGCCTATGATAAACGAGCTGAGTTTTACTCAGATTCGTAATGAGTTACTCGAGTCCTTGAGAGGGAAATGCCAGCATGATGCATTCTTCTCTATTATCTGGAACTCAGTCCAGAACAGACAGTTACAGACTCCAGAACCAGTTCCCGGGGCTGGTACCAGTTCATCCAAGAATACGGCAGCTTCCGTTGAGGATGATGATGAGTCCGAGTATACGTCGTCAGATGACGTTGAGGATTCTGAGCCTGTATTACCCAAGCAAACCCCTGTGGTTGAGGGTCAGTTGACTCAAGGATTCAAATGGAAACAGTATTCCATTCAGGATGAGTACTTGCTCTATAGAGATAGAGTATGTGTCCCCAATTCAGAGGATTATAGGCAGCAGGTCCTATATGAATGTCATGACAATCCTAGCGCGGGACACCCAGGCATACAGAAGACCTATGAACTTCTTCGTAGGCAATTTTTCTGGCCCAGTATGAAAAAGGACGTCCACCAGTATGTAACCAGTTGCCAGAAATGTCAAGTAAATAAAACAGGGCAGGAGGGTTGTTGCATCCCTTAGAAATACCAGCTGGTAAATGGGAGAGTATCTCCATGGATTTTATAGTAGGCCTGCCTAAAACCCAAAAGGGTAATGACGCTATATGGGTCACAGTTGACCGTCTGACCAAAATGGCTCATTTTATTCCGACCAAAACAACCGTTAGAGCTCCAGAGTTAGCAAGGTTGTTTGTAGACGGGCTATTTAAATTGTACGGTCTACCTTCCGGCATAGTCAGCGACCGCGACAGTAAGTTTACTGGAAATTTTTGGAGGGCAGTATTCCATCATCTCCATACTAAACTTAATATGAGTACCACCGACCATC
Source organism: Diphasiastrum complanatum (assembly GCA_029204225.1). Taxonomy (NCBI): domain Eukaryota; kingdom Viridiplantae; phylum Streptophyta; class Lycopodiopsida; order Lycopodiales; family Lycopodiaceae; genus Diphasiastrum; species Diphasiastrum complanatum. Next base: position 49,180,083 of record CM055109.1, read on the forward strand.
CACAGACGGACGGTCAAACAGAAAGGGTAAATCAAGTGCTGGAGGATATGCTTCGTGCATACGTCAGCAAGAGGCAGACTAATTGGGAGGAGTATCTCTCGATATTAGAGTTTGCTTACAACAGTACCAAACATTCAGCTACACGATACATCCCATTTATGCTGATGTACGGTTTTCAGCCACGCTCACCCACAGCTGTAGGGTTTAAACAAGAAAAAGTTGAAGCAGCCAGAAACTTTTTAGAAGACCTAAACCAGATGATAGAACATGCTAAGCGTAGCATTAGACAATCCCAGGATCGAGCCAGGCATTATGCAGATCCACACAGACGGGATGTGCAGTTCTCCACTGGTGAGAAAGTCTACTTGAGAGTCCCAGTTGACTCTAAAACCCTCAAATCAGGAGTGTATGCTAAGTTGTCTCCAAGGTATTGTGGTCCCTTTACCATCAGTAGGAGACTAGGCGAGGTCACCTATGAACTAGAACTCCCACACAGCAGTAAGGTTTTTCCAGTCTTTCATGTAAGTCAGTTACGAAAAGCCTTAACCAGATCAGACAATCTGGTAGAGGACAGTGTTCTAGTTCTCCCATTGGATCCTCAACAACCACCACATGAACCAGAAGAGATTCTTGATAGTAGAGAGACGCAGACTCGTCATACTCTGTACCGAGAATATCTGGTTAAGTGGAATGATCAGCCTGTTGAGAATGCCACTTGGGAAAGAGGCAGCGTCCTTCGCAAGATTTTTCCAGACTTTGTCTTAGAGGACCAAGACGGTTCTTAAGGGGGAGGGAGTGTTACGAGCTCGTAACCAGTGCCGAACCCTAGGGAACACAGATAGGTCAGATACCACAGTCAGGGTCGTGTCCAGTGTACATGACCAACAGGGCAAGACAGTGTGAGTAGTGTGCCCCAGCACGGTCCATAGCCATGGCGGGCCTAACACAGCCTAAGGACCCTGTCAGCAGGATAGGGCCCCCAGTTGGGTCCCGACGTGCAGTCGACCACGTCAGTGCCACGTGGCCGACACTTGGCAGTTGCATGCTACCAGTCCTCACACTGGGCTAGGAGGGGCTTACTCTATATCAGGGAGTAGGCAAGGTTGGGTGGATCAGTTAGTGTTTGCCCTACTGTGGTGTTAGGATCTATTACAGAAGGATAGAAATGCAGATATTCTACAAACCTTCCTCAGCAAATGGAAGAACATTCATGCTCTTAAACAGACCCCTGACCATTTGCAAGCAATTGAGGCCAGTCTTTCCTTAGGGCCTATGGCCTATAAGTGGTGGTTAAATCTCCAGGAGACTGGGCAGACTCCCCGGTCATGGAAAGCTTTTGAAGAAGCTTTCCTAAGAGAATTTCTACCAGAAAATAAACTGGATAGAGCCTGGGAAGCCTGGGAAAGAACAGTAATAGACAAGTCCCTCATCCAATATATCTCGCAGTATCGAGAAGCAATTTTAAAGATTAAAAATATGGATGACTATCAGAAAATCAGGGGATTTGTCCGTGGCCTCAAAGATGAATATAAAGTAGAGGTCCAGAGAAACTCGCCTACTACCCTTGAGCAAGCTCTCAGATATGCTCAAATCTATGATGATTCAGTGGGTAGGAAGAGAGCGAGACAGCAACCACTTTCTGAGCAGCTTCCTCAGAAAGACTTTCAATTTAAAAAGAAATTTTTAAAAAGAAAGAAAGAAGATAAATTTAAAAGTGAAGCTCCTCAGAAACGCCCTTCACTCATACAGCCCTTAAAACCAGATGATTTTGAGAAAGCCAAACAAGAACGTTTGTGCTTTGTGTGTATGGGCAAGGGACACACAGTCAGACAGTGTCCCAAGGGGCCTTTCACTAAAAAAGATAAGAAAGATAAAAAACAAGTTCATCTTGTTCAGACTGTATGTTTCCCCAGTGACTCGGCAGCTTCCGAGATCAAAGTGTATCATGAAGATCATGAACACTGTTGCCAGCTGACCTCTGCAATGCTAGCGAGACCCTTCAGCTTTGGGCCGCATGACCTAGTACGTATGCATGGGAAAGTTGGTAACCAGTCAGTAAGAGTCATGGTTGATGATGGGGCAACCCATAATTTCATCAACCACACCCTGGTTAAAAAGCTTAAACTACCAGAAGTACCTAGTCAGCATAGGTACATAGTTTCATTAGCTAAGGGTGAAGATAAAAAAATATGGGAAACTATGGTAAGTAAGTTAAATCTTGGTGTTCAGGGGTACCAAGATCAAATAAACTTTCAGATAATGCACCTGGATCGAACAGACATTGTACTCGGGAGAGATTGGCTCTACAGTTTAGGACCTTCCCTCCACAGAAACTATCGGGAGAACACCCTCAGCTTTCAGCATAAAGGCCGAGAGATCCAGTTGCATGGGGAGCATGATGTTCCCAACAGCCCTATGGTCTGCAGTTCAGAACTCTGTCAGCTAATCGGAGACGAAGACCATCAGGTATTCTTATGTGACTTTCAGTTTATTCCTGAAGTTTCTATTTCCAGTTCTATTCAGCAGAAAATCAGTAAATTAGAAACTTTATTGTCTAAATTTAAAGATGTTTTTCCTGAAGATTTCCCACATGGTTTACCACCTAGCAGAGAGGTAGATCATGTAATAAACCTAGTACCAGGTACAGCACCTGTTTCTAAACCTCCGTATCGGGTCAGCCTAACAGAGGATGAAGAAATAACTAGGCAGTTAACAGACTATCTTGGGAAAGGCCAAATTCAGACCAGTAGTTCACCATGGGCCTCACCAGTCCTATTGGTGAAAAAGAAAGAGGGGTCTATGCGTCTTTGCGTAGATTACAGAGCCCTCAATAAAGTCACAATTAAGAATAAATACCCTATGCCTCGGGCAGACGAGTTGTTTGATCAACTCGACGGGGCTAAGTTTTTCAGTAAAATAGACCTCAGATCGGGATATCATCAAGTGCGTATAAAATCGGAAGATGTCTCGAAAACAGCTTTTAGGACTCGTCACGGTCATTATGAGTTTAAGGTGATGCCATTTGGGCTCACAAATGCTCCAGCTACCTTTATGACCTTGATGAACAGTGTCCTCAGACCATACTTGGGTAAGTTTGTAGTCGTATTTTTAGATGACATCCTCGTCTACAGCAAAACGAGGAAGGAGCATCTAAAACACCTCAGAAAGGTGTTTCGACTGCTCAAAAAGCATAAGCTTTATGCTAAACAACCCAAGTGTGAATTCTTCGTTGAAGAAGTAGCATATTTGGGTCACATTATCTCTTCAGATGGGATTAAGATGGACCCAAATAAGGTTAAAGCCATACTCAGTTGGTTGAGACCTCAAAATATTTTGGAACTTCAGATCTTTCTTGGTTTGGCGGGATATTACAGACGATTTGTCAAGGAATATGCTCAGATAGCAGTTTCTATGACAAATCTTCTTAAGGGGAAGGGAAAGGAGTTCATTTGGGAGTCCTCACAATAGGAGAGCTTTGATGCTCTCAAAACAGCCTTAGCTACAGCACCAGTTTTAAAAGTCGTCGACCCCAATCAGCCATTTGTGGTCGAAACAGATGCTAGCGACTTTGCAGTAGGTGCTGTGCTAACTCAGGGTGGACGACCAGTTGCGTTCGAGAGTAAAAAGCTCGAGCCAGCTCAAACTAGGTATAGTGCCTATGAAAAGGAACTCTTTTCTATAGTCCATGCCCTTAAGACTTGGAGGCATTATTTGTATGGTGCCAACTTTGAGGTCCCGACAGACCATGAGAGTCTCAGATACCTTTGCAATCAACCTGAGCTTAGAGGTCGGAAAGCTCGTTGGGCAGAGTTGATGCAAGAGTTTGACATGTCTATTAGATATAGACGTGGAAAATTCAATACAGTAGCAGATGCCCTTAGCAGAATGCCTATGATAAACGAACTGAGTTTTACTCAGATTCGTAATGAGTTACTCGAGTCCTTGAGAGGGAAATGCCAGCATGATGCATTCTTCTCTATTATCTGGAACTCAGTCCAGAACAGACAGTTACAGACTCCAGAACCAGTTCTCGGGGCTGGTGCCAGTTCATCCAAGAATACGGCAGCTTCCGTTGAGGATGATGATGAGTCCGAGTATACGTCGTCAGATGACGTTGAGGATTCTGAGCATGTATTACCCAAGCAAACCCCAGTGGTTGAGGGTCAGTTGACTCAAGGATTCAAATGGAAACAATATTCCATTCAGGATGAGTACTTGCTCTATAGAGATAGAGTATGTGTCCCCAATTCAGAGGATTATAGGCAGCAGGTCCTATATGAATGTCATGACAATCCTAGCGCGGGACACCCAGGCATACAGAAGACCTATGAGCTTCTTCGTAGGCAATTTTTCTGGCCCAGTATGAAAAAGGACGTCCACCAGTATGTAACCAGTTGCCAGAAATGTCAAGTAAATAAAGCAGAGCGTTTAAAGGCAGGAGGGTTGTTGCATCCCTTAGAAATACCAGCTGGTAAATGGGAGAGTATCTCCATGGATTTTATAGTAGGCCTGCCTAAAACCCAAAAGGGTAATGACGCTATATGGGTCACAGTTGACCGTCTGACCAAAATGGCTCATTTTATTCCGACCAAAACAACCGTTAGAGCTCCAGAGTTAGCGAGGTTGTTTGTAGACGGGCTATTTAAATTGTACGGTCTACCTTCCGGCATAGTCAGCGACCGGGACAGTAAGTTTACTGGAAATTTTTGGAAGGCAGTATTCCATCATCTCCATACTAAACTTAATATGAGTACCACCGACCATCCACAGACGGATGGTCAAACAGAAAGGGTAAATCAAGTGCTGGAGGATATGCTTCGTGCATACGTCAGCAAGAGGCAGACTAATTGGGAGGAGTATCTCTCGATATTAGAGTTTGCTTACAACAGTACCAAACATTTAGCTACGGGATACAGCCCATTTATGCTGATGTACGGTTTTCAGCCACGCTCACCCACAGCTGTAGGGTTTAAACAAGAAAAAGTTGAAGCAGCCAAAAACTTTTTAGAAGGCCTAAACCAGATGATGGAACATGCTAAGCGTAGCATTAGACAATCCCAGGATCGAGCCAGGCATTATGCAGATCCACACAGACGGGATGTGCAGTTCTCCACTGGTGAGAAAGTCTACTTGAGAGTCCCAGTTGACTCTAAAACCCTCAAATCAGGAGTGTGTGCTAAGTTGTCTCCAAGGTATTGTGGTCCCTTTACCATCAGTAGGAGACTAGGCGAGGTCACCTATGAACTAGAACTCCCACACAGCAGTAAGGTTTTTCCAGTCTTTCATGTAAGTCAGTTACGAAAAGCCTTAACCAGATCAGACAATCTGGTAGGGGACAGTGTTCTAGTTCTCCCATTGGATCCTCAACAACCTCCACATGAACCAGAAGAGATTCTTGATAGTAGAGAGACGCAGACTCGTCATACTCTATACCGAGAATATCTGGTTAAGTGGAATGATCAGCCTGTTGAGAATGCCACTTGGGAAAGAGGCAGCGTCCTTCGCAAGATTTTTCCAGACTTTGTCTTAGAGGACCAAGACGGTTCTTAAGGGGGAGGGAGTGTTACGAGCTCGTAACCAGTGCCGAACCCTAGAGAACACAGATAGGTCAGATACCACAGTCAGGGTCGTGTCCAGCGTACATGACCAACAGGGCAAGACAGTGTGAGTAGTGTGCCCCAGCACGGTCCATAGCCAAGGCGGGCCTAACACAGCCTAGGGACCCTGTTAGCAGGATAGGGCCCCCAGTTGGGTCCTGACGTGCAGTCGGCCACGTCAATGCCACGTGGCCGACACTTGGCAGTAGCATGCTACCAGTCCTCACACTGGGCTAGGAGGGGCTTACTCTATATCAGGGAGTAGGCAAGGTTGGGTGGATCAGTTAGTGTTTGCCCTACTGTGGTGTTAGGATCTATTACACCCATGGGGCTCTCACTAGTGTATGCTTGACTTGGTGATTCTAGCTACATGTTGGTGTGAAACCTCTCTCCTATTGAGTGTGATAGATCCATAGCTTGGGGGCTAGATCCAATCGATCTAGTTTTGGTTGGCTTGGTTTATCCACCATCCAATTCCCTATTGTTTCCTTGTTGCAGTTTCTTAGTCTTGGATCCTTGGTGGAGGATTTGAAACAAAAACTTAATGATTTTTGGTATTTTTGGAGGTGCTTAAATGTAGAGAGGACGCACTTTTCTAAAGGAGCACTAGTTTTTTGATCCAAGTGTATCTAGTGCATGTGCTATCAAGCCAATACGAAGTGGCAAAATCCAAAGTAGGAGCTGCATGGTTGCGTTGAAGTGGCTATATACCCTAGTTTGGTGAAAACCCCTAGTTGTTGAAAGTTGTTTCTTTTCTAAATCCTTTCAAGTTAAGCTTTTGTTTCAGAAAGGATTTAGCATGGATAGTCTTGGAGAGAATCTCTTGAGTGAAACTACAAAGTGTTGAAGTTCAAGATGGACAACATCTCAATGGCACATAGTTATGTAGTCCTTTTTGAACTTGTTTTGACGGACTACATAAGCAAAAGACATAAGGCCTCTGTCAAAGATAACATTATTCCTCACATCTACAATGCAAGGAATCTAATGGAAGCATGAAACATCATCATGTCTATGTAGGAGCTAGTTTAGCCAAGCTCATTTACTTGCTAAATAGGTTACATATTCTCCAAATGGAGGGACGTGCTACTGCTTTTGAATGTTATAAAACGCGAAGTGATCAAAAGAAGGTTAATAACCAGCAAGGTCATTTTGTTGATAAAGTTGCAAAAGTAGAGAAATCTAGTGGACTTGTTCTATTCACAACAACTCTGTCATCAAAATCCATGTTTGTTGCATGGTATATCGTTTATGGAGCCTCAAAGCATATGACATCTAATAGACACCAGTTCAATACTTATGAGGAGACTAATGGTTAACAAGTTTTCCTAGGAGACGATTGTACACATGACGTGAAGGGCCAAGGCACTCCTATAAAGCTATCCTCAAGTGAGGTGAAGGTAATAAAGAGTGTGCTACATGTACCAGGTTGGCCAAGAAATTGCTACCTGTTGGTGCCATTACCACATAGAACATGCTGATAGAGTTTGACAAATCTACCTATTTGGAAAAAATCAAATATCAGAGTCTCAAGGGAGTGCCCAATGAATGCAAGAAGGGGGTGGTTCTTTACAAGCTTTACACAACCATTCCCGGTCCCGAGGTCAACAAAAGGTTCAAATCAAGACAAGCTTTGGCATGAAAAACATGGTCAATTGATCTATCAAATTTTTGCAAGTATTAAAAAAGCACAATTTGGCAATAGATCTTTCGAGCATTAAGTCTTCTTCAAACATATGTGAGGCTAGTGCACTAGGGAAACAACAAACGCAAAACTTTTCAAGGGAAATGCTACCAAGGCTAAGGCTATTCTTGAACTTGTGCATTCAGATTTGTGCGGTCCCATGCAAACCATATCCAGAAAGGGGATGTACTACTTTACAATTTTTGTAGATGATTTCTCACAAAAGGTGTGGGCTTATTTTCTTTGACAAAAATGTGAAGCATTTAAATACTACAAACGATGGAAAGCTTTGGTGAACAATCACACAACAAAGAAGCCAAAGACTCTCTAGTTAGATGCAAGTGTGAATATGTTTTTGATGAGTTGATTCCCGAAATGCGTTTCGAAACGCGTGCCGAAATGCGGTCCAAAAATGCGTTTCGCGTTCTTGGTAGAAACGCTCAGAAATGTGTGTGTTTTTTTTTTGTAGGCAATATGGGTATCAGATGAAAGCTCTAATTAAGGCCATTATTTTTTATGTATGTTGTCGAGCATTTCTGATACAATTCGGTCAAGTTTAGGTGCATTAATCCATGTTGGGTTCTGTCAAGGATAAAAATTCAAAACTAACCTCCGACAGAGAGAGAGAATATAGAGCAATTGTACCTCGTTTTTGCTTCGAGGGGCGCTGCCCCTGATCCTTGGACCCCCCCGGTGACAGTAGCGGGGGGGGGGGGGGGGGGGGGCACTGCCCCCCCTGCACCCCCCCATAGTTAAAAATGGGGGTCCAAATGCACGCCGATAAGGGCCCAATATATATGCCCCCAACTGTATGCACATTGCACTCACATCTGCAATGAAATGATTGCAAAAGTGATCATCATCCATAGAGTTGAGAGCCCAAACTGTAGCATTAACAATTATTGAGACCCAGAGCAAATAGCTACTAAAAATAAGATCTGTTTGTGCCCTATCTATTGCACTTCTGGGAGGCAAAATGCTGGTTTGACCATTGCTCCCCTAAAAAAAATTTCAGCCATAAGCTATTTTTCCAAAAAAAAAGTAACAATAATAATAATAATAATAATTTAAAACGTTTTGGCTTCAGAAACGGGTTTCGGAGAAACGCAATTCGCGAAACGCGTTTCGCTGCAACTATGGTTCAAAGATCTTTGCAATGCATGTGCAATACTTTCTCAAGTAAAAGTATGCACAGGAAATATTGAAGAGAATTGTTATAGCCTTTAAAATTTGGTTACATTATTCTGGATTCAAATCGGCATGTTCAAATTTGAATCAAGATCACAATTGGATTTGAATCAAATCAAGATTTGTAAAAACTCTTATTTTGCAACAACCATCGCAAAATTTTAAGTAAAAATTTGTAACAACTTAGAAGATACTTTATAGAATTCAAGCGAGGGTTGTGTGATGGGTAAGCATCATAGAGAGAAGTTTAAGAACGGTGGAGTGACACAAGCCAAGAGGGTACTTGACTACCGCAAGTTGAATTCCTTCACCATTAAGGATCATTTCCCGCTTCCACTCATAGAGCAGATTTTGGATAACTGTAAAGTGATTTGAAGTAAACAGGATTGTAGGGTTGCAACTAGATGCAAATGGGTTTGCTGGAAAATGATCTAGCTTTAACAAGATTAGATTTACACGAAAAGCAACACATGGGCACTTACTGAAAAAATGGTGCATCAAGTAACTTTTGCAAACATCCTTTTCAACAAAGCTAGGCCACTTACTTCACATGTAATTAATTCAGAAAGTAAGACCTTTTAGAGGAACATTGGGCAGATAGTGTCCAAGTTGATAAATATCTATCTGCTAGCAATGCTCACCTCCTTGATAGATACGATTGGGCTCAGGTCATCAAATTTGTGAAATAGTCCAGGATATCTCTCATCAAAATGATTGTAAATCACATTTTTCAGAATTCCAAGAGGATGATCAGGTCTTTTGTGCAACTGCATCCCAATCTTCGAAAAGATTGTATCTGGTACGTTATTTGTTGGATCCTCCTCCTTCACTACCTCTGTCCTTCCAATACCAACAAAACTGTCAATACTTTTCCCATGGACTCACTCACGCGATTCAATTCTCAACTATCGTCTAAAGTCACTCTTTAAGATTCAAAACTTCATCTCAATGAACCAGCTTGGGAAGAACTTCTTTTAGATTTAAAGATATAAGAAAACAAGGCTTCTACCTTATATTACTAGCAGTCCAGAAGAAAGAGACATAACAGAAAAACTTTGTTAAGAAGAATTTGCAGCTAGAGGAGGAACAGGAGTGCACGGGCAATACTTTCTGAGATTCAAATCCTAAGGAGCTGATTGCGAGTTACTGAGAAGAGGCACCTCATCAAAGTGAGCAATTTGGGCAACAATTCTGAAAATAAGAGGAAAAGTCCCATTCACTACTTATTTGGCTGGTTTATTACAGCTTGTAAGATCTATTAGCAGGATTGCACAGTGCAAAATATGATTTGTTGCAGCAGTTTGCAGTCTTCGGAGTGCTTAATGATCATAAGAAGATGCCAGATTTCAGAAATACGAGACAACTTGAGAGTGCAGGCTTCTGTTTGAAGTTCCTAAGATAAGACAGGTCATTTCTATAGATGTATGCCAGTGAAAGCAAATTGTTTAGAACTCCTTCCCATTGGAAGCCTACTTGAAATACAGTTGGCTTTATTTGAGATACTATTTTGGGTCATATCTTCAGCTGTATTCCTTCTTGGCAATTTAGAATATAATTCACAGGAGGATTCAGAGACATGTCTCTTACCATAAAGCTTTAGCAAATCTTTCAGTAAGTGCTCATTGAGCAATTTCTTCTTTATCATACTTAAGGAAAGCGATGCAGAAAGCCAGGAAAATAACAAAAGCCTCACAGAAGGCGAGGAGAACAGAGATACAATAATGCCATGGAGGTTCTGTTTAGATAAAGAGACAAAGCTTAAATTGGACACTTAAATTGGACAAAGGGACCCTCCATTTCAAAACTTTTAAGTTCGCTGAGGCTGGGGTCCAATGCCGGAAAGGAGGTGCAAACCAACTCTAGTGAACTTTGAAAGACTCAACATTAAGTATTAAACAGCTGCGTGAGTCTCCCCTCTAATAGACATGAAATCCTTACCTTGTATGTCCATGTGTGGCTGAGAAGAATCAAAGTCCACCAGACCTTGAGGTGAGTAAAGCTATAAGTTCCTGGCAACTTAATGAGGGATGTAAAAGTGGGAGATGGTTTTAAACTAACAGCAGACTACAGAAGGAATATTGTGGCTCTTTCTCAATTGGACATTACAAAATATAGTCTAGATAATAGCCAAGAGGAGCAAGCTGGCTAGCGACCTAGAGGAACCTCCAAAATTTGTGTCTGCAACATTTCTTCCAGAATTTTGGCCAAAATGCCTCTATTATAAAGGAAAAGGGGCAAAGTGTAAAGTGTAATAGACTATGTATTGTGCTCTTTCACCATCCTTGGATTCATTAAAGATAAAGAGGTAAGTTTTCATCCTCGCCTATTGATAATAGATTGATTAACTCTCATCCTAAATGGACAGAAAACTCAAGCATAAAATTCAGAATTGCCAACATAGGCAAGAAAAATTCATCAAACATTTGGAGGTCTACTTACCAAAGTACTACCACTATTCAATAGTTACAACTAGATTGAAATTGACTAAATTGGAATGAAGATTCACATAAACTTCAAAAATTCAAAACTTTCTGGAAAACATTTAAATCAAGCAAAGTATCAACAAAGAAAAAATTCATAAGTAAATAGCAAGGATGATGTGCTTTCACGTTTCAGCATAATTGCCATAAACTACCTTAAAGTTGCTAGCATATCCCCTACTTTCCATAAATTATCTCATTAAATGATGTATTTGAAAACTTGTAACAATCTAACCTAAAATTCTTCTAAAACACCATAAAGAAAAAATGAATAAAACGTCAAATAAAATGACAATGTAACCCTTAACTGCCCAGTCATAGGTGCCTGCATTGTACACTTTGTAATCAACAGATGTAAGGCCAATAAATGCTCAAGCCATGCATACACCAATGCACACGCACGAATACATGCATCACCATCAAGGCATTTTTATGATAGCAAGGTGCTCTCCTTTATTCGAATACTCACCCAATGCTTTTGTTGTTATTACTTTTATAGGAGCTATGACGTCATTCTTCGCGGCAACCATTGGAATATTACAAAATGATTTAAAAAGGATCATAGCATATTCGACCAACATCATGTCAAAATAATTAGTCGTAAAAACTTCTTAATGAAAGTGTGGTCATACCAGCTGCACTCCCAGTGGTATGGTCATACCACTACCAAAAATTCACTGTATAAGCCATTCCCCAATAAATTGAAAGATAGCAATGATCAAGAACATAGCTGAGGAAATATTGTGGGACTCTTTATATGGGCCTGGTGGGTAAATCTGGTTCACCCCTTTCTACCTCAACGAAACTGAGGATAAACAGAAATATTTGCCATGAATGAGCACTTCGGTGAAGCTAAATAATCAATCAAAATGGTTACTAGACTGCCCATATCGGCAAACAGAAATAATGGGTAGTGTTATATAGGCATTGAGGGAAGAAATCCCAGAGGGCTCACCATCACGAGAAATAGTGACACCGCCCACTTCCACGGCAGAAGCCGCTGTAGACAACAACCTTTTGGAGGGATTGTCCCACCGCACACTGCTGGCCCTGGCCCTGGCCTTTGTCCCATTCCGCTGCAACTGCTTCAGACATCTGAGGATGTGCTTGCCGCTGCTCCACGACCACCACAGATCCCTCCTCCTCCCATTACATGCACAGCAAAAGCAATTGCTGGAGCAGTACAGAACTGTTGCTGCTGGTGCCGCTGCCGCTGTTGCTTTGTTAGCGCAGAAAAGATCAGTCGAGGAGAGGAGCGACGAGGAGTATCTTTTTGCTTTGTTAGTGCAGAAAAGACGAGTGGAGAGAAGCGACCAGGAGGTGTAGGCCATCGCCATAGAGTCCAAGAATTTCTCTTTAGTGTTTTTTGTCAAGGATCATTCTTTTACATTTGTTGGCCTGGCTTATTGACACGGGCTCAGAAGCTAACCCCCGCACACATAGCTTCGCGACATGTGCATGACGGGCAGAGAAATGGGCAGTGGAGTACGCAGTGGAGTACGCAGGCGCCCAGGGAGCCTCAAAAACCGGGACGCACTCAGCCCCAACAGTCAGGATATACAAGCGAACTAGCAACGCAATTTTGTTCTCTACCAGCATAGGAGGACGCAAAAGTAAAAGCGAGCGAAACTATTAGGATGATTAATGAATTTGATTAACATGTGATGTCCAGCGTAAAGAGCATAACAAAAGCATGGGAAAAGCTCACAAAAGTAACATGAATTAAAGCCAGCAAATATTCGCAAGTGTAAAATGAATTAAAGCCATCGAATATTTACAAGTGAATGATACTTTGAAGTTTTCTGATATGCAGGATCATCGTTTAAGGTACCAATGTTTTCGGAACCCGAAGGGTGACCAACCAAGTTATTGCAAAGTTTCATGTTCTGAGATTTGTACATCTTGATATAAAAGTTCTCTAATCTATTTGCAATTGAATGATTTTTCTAGTATTTCTACATGAAATAGCAATTTCTTGGGTGGCTTTCGAGTGTGCTCTTGCACACGCCTATGGAAGTTGGTGGTTTGTCCAATGTAAACCATCTTGCCGACACGTGATGCTATTTTGTATAGTGTGATGTGCTTGTTCGCACCCTTTTCGAAGGGGGAGGCGAGGGGTCTGCAAGAAAGATGTCATTTCCATTATCAAGTACTTCATGGTGGAAAAAGATTTGTGTTGAATTGAAGAACACAGATTGTAGTTGTGTATGCATACCTTTGTACTGGAAGATGGTGGTTGAGTTATTTGTTACGAGATTTGGAGATCCACGGGCTGCTATTTGTCAGTATGCAATGGATATTTAGATGGACAATAAGCTGCATGTATAACATAATGTAATTTAGAGTCACTGAAAATGACAAACTTGTGAATCAATTGTTGCAATGAGTGGTGTGTCAAGGATCTCTCTCCCAAGGATTTTCAACACAAAATCAATGGAGATTGGGCCATTAATGAGGCGCGCCCCTGTTTCTGAGATGTGCCCAAGCTGCCTGCCAAGATCACTACTAATAGCATTCAATTCCACACTGGTCATCCCTCTCCAGTCAGAAATTGCGATATTATATCCAAAGTACAAATCTCGGATCGCATAATATCATTTGTCAGAGTGGGCTTTAAAATGCTGAATAGCAGCTCGATTTGTTTGTATTGAGGCTGGAATTGAAATCGCAAACAATTTGTAAAATGCTTTAGAAATCCTGGAAACACAACATAGAAATCATGCCATTTTCGTAAGTTGAAAATGCCAATAACAAATGTCAAAAAAATGTGGACAAAAATAAAACAAATACAGTTTTGTACCTTCTATAGGATCTCCATGATGTTGATGCACATAAGCTTCTCTAGCATGTTTCTGCGTTGTAATAAAGGTGCTCATTGTGTAGCTACTGAGGAAGCCGTTTTTGTATTCGCTTCGGTTCAATCCCACATGCATTCAAAAGGAACATTTGACGTGTGGAGGAATAAATACGTACCGCTCTGAAGCCACACCTACTGATGTTTTTGTTTCCTCTTTCAGTTTGTGAAATAGCTATCAAAGAATTTGAGAATATCAATCATTGCAACAGAATAGAATACAAAAAAGTTATGCCTATATTTTTTGGGACATTGCATTACATGAAAGAACATAATGGAAATGATGTACCTCTTCCGCCTCCATAATCTCATGTGCTGCCATGTTGATGACATGTTTTCAAACAGAAGGAAAAAATTGCAAAACATGTGCTTTACATATGGTACAAGAAAAATAAATTTTAAAAAATGCACAAACCTGATTCAATTTTATGAAAGGCAAAAAGTTGAAGTTGTATTGATAGAGAGAAATCACATTAACAAAATGTTTTGTTGAGTTACAATAGGTGATATTGGATCGAAATCATCAGGAGTCAATTTACGTGTGATAAATTTGTGTTCTCGTTTGATGACCTGAGACAACATCACAAAATGTTTTCTGAATGTCAAGTATGGCAGTGTCATGGATCATTGTGCCTTGGGATTTATGGGTTGTGATAGCATATGCCAATGTCAGTGGGAAGGTACATTTGTAGTTGATTTTTCAATCAAATCTAATTTTGCGCACTGTGGATGGAGTAACTTTTATTTTTCTATTGGTTGCATCAAGTTTAATCGAAATAGAGTCTATTTCCTTAGCGTTTTTGGACCACACGAAGTCTTTGATTGTTCCAGTTGCTCCATTCACAACTCCGTTTTGTATGTCCAAATTTGCAAGAATCATGACATTTGCATTCTTCGCAATTTCCTCCAATTGGTGGAATGTACAATCTTCAAGCCATGATTTCAATTCCGTCTTGTCTGCTGCATTTGTTTTCATGGGCACTTTTGTAATGTCATTTTCTCAAAAGATTTTTTGCAATGCGTATTTGTTATATTTTCTTGCATTTTCTTTGTGTGTACATATGATTGTAACATCAGAGTTGATTATTTGCAAGATTTGATCTTCTAGAACAATTTGTGTGTTCAACGTATTGTCGATCTCTTGCAATGTTGGTTTTCGAAATCTTATTGTTTAAAAAATGATAGGTATAAGATGTCAGATGAATGTCTAATTGAGTAGCTCAAATGCATTTGAGTGGCCATTTTCCAATATATAGATGTCGAAATGTGTGGAGCATAGATTTTCTGCTCGATGTTTGCACATTGTTGGCAATTGTGCGTGATCACTGACTAATAATAAAAAAAAAATTTTAAAAGACACATTGCATGGATTGGATTTTATTTGATTTATTTGAGACACAACAAGATGCAAGGTTTGTGTGGTCATCATGGACATCTCGTCAATAAAATAAAATCAGTGGCAAGTATTGTTCTGAAACGTATGTCAATTGGCATTAAATTCCGTATATATAAGCCATTGACAGGGATGGAAAACATGTTGTGCATTGTTGTTGCACATTTGTTAAGTCTTGATGCAGCGGCACCAGTAGTAGCACAAAGCAATACAGATCTATTCGCTTTCTCAAGCGAGTATGCTAGATACTTTACCAAATGTGTTTTTCCACTTCCAGACGTACCTGAAAGCACAAAAATACCCGAAGTCTCTAACATCAAAAGTGAATAGATATTTTCATATTCAATTGTCAATGAGGTATTTCTAAAAGATTCAAATTCGTGTAAAACACCCAATGCATCCTTGATATTTTTTGCCAAAGATGTCACGTTGTCGTCTGCTTGTTCAAAGACAACTTGAAATAGTGGATCACGATAAAATGATTTGTGTTGCAGTAGAATGTTCATGATCTGTTGTCGTTGCTCATCTTGAAGCATCTGTTTGTTTGTATAGTTGTCAATATGGCATTCAATATCTCTTTCATTTCGAATGATATCACGTAGTATGCATTCCGTGTAATACGAGTCATCTGTGGAGACAAAGCTCAAAGCTCTCTTTCTTTTCAAAACTCGCATCTTTCTAGCAATATATTAAAAAAAAATCCTTCAGTTTGATATGCTGGATGGTAATTTGTGGATCTGACTATTCTTTTGTTTTTGTATAGATAGTATCCTAGCTGGTCAATATATAGCTATTTTTTAAGAGATCTTTTCTTTTTAGTCACAACGAATTGATGCCAATAGTTACAAAAAGTAATGGTTTCGAGGACTTCAAGCCTATAGGTGTAGATATCGATTGGATGCAGTAGGATTGTGTTGTTAAAACTCATATATTTGCGACACAATTCTTGTGGAGAGCTATCGATGTACTAGATTGCTTCGCTTCTCTTGATGATAGGGATTTGCAAACATATGAAGCTAATTTTTGGTAATGATATTGGTTTTGTCAAAACATAACTAGATATCAATTTCAACACATTTTCATCTGATTGGTTCAATTATATTCTTTTGGCATCAGCTGCATTCAGATTCAATGGTCCCATAGGTTTTGATTTCATTGCATATTTTAAAACATAGTATGACCAACCTGTGTTTTTGTGGCTAATACTAACAAATAAGCAATAATGAACATGCCACAGTAAAATTGATGAAAAAGAGACAAGAGGAGGCTCAAGCACCTTCCCTCAAGCTATGCACCTTCCCAAAGGGAACACAAATGAAATAGAGAGCAAGATAGCTTAATCTCAAAAGTGTTATTTACAATGCAAATACCTCTCCTTTTATGGCAAGGAGGGTCTTCCATAAGTGTCTACTAACTTATGGGACTAATCTGTTCCTAGCCTTTCTAAAACTTCTAACTTAGGATTTAGAACTTCAATTTTCTTAACTTAGGAAAACTTAAGATAAAATATTTCTAATCTTAAGTTTCCTAAGTCTAAGTTCTAAATCTAAGTTTAAGCCATTTTAGTATTATTTAAGCTTCTACTCATGGACTTACAAAACACATGCCATGGCTTGAGGTTTATTGACAGATACTCATACGTGGTCTTACAAAACACATGCCATGGAGTTTTATTATTATTTTTTTATTTTCTCTGTGTTAGCACAATTGCTAACACCATTTCTTCAGTATGAAAAAAGAGTAGGAAAAAACCTTTCATCACCGCCAATGACAACAAACAACCAACAAAAAATAATTGCTTCAAATGTAAAATGACAGACTCAACAAAAAACTTAACAAACATTCGATTGTTTGTGGTTGGCTCCAAGGTCACCATCAATTCATCTAGCTTGTCTGGATCAATGCTCAAGTTTGTAGAAAAAATTGAAAGCAAATTCTTTGAAATAAGTTCTTTCGTTAACTCCTTATAAATTGCTTTTGAGTGATGTGCTTTATTTTTGGAGGCCTTTTTCATTACTAGAGTGTCAATTCTCTACATGTTTGTGTATGACCTGCGAGTACCAACTGGATGCTCATGATAGCCCACATGTATGACCATCCTTGTGTATCGAATGTCAGTTGGAATGCAGTAATAAATCTTAGCAGAACAATGCTTGATACAACAAACAAGATGATTGCAATGGTGGCACCTCAAACTTCCCATTCCAGTTGGAACTAGGCCAAACGGACACCTTGTTCTCACTGTCCCATTGATATTGTGAATTTTTCTTCTTGAATGATTGCCAGTAATTGCAGTTGTTATTTTGACATTTAAACAATCCTACACAAGAAGACACTCGCACTACACCTGGAAAACACTGCATGATAGAGGTAGTGTATCGAACCCAATTGTGGCAGTCATAAAATCTCTACATTCCCTCCATTCTTGATAGTCTTGAAGGTGAAAATTCGAACATGCAGTTGCCATTGTACTCTTTCGATAACTCATCCACCAAATTGTGGACTTGACTGTCCTCAATCAGTCTTCGAAGTTTGCTTGCAACTGGTAGACTCAGAAAGAGTTGCAATCGACAAACTTGATGTGGAAGGATTTTTTTTCTTTGGCATTGAGGTCATTTGAAAGATTTTCCTGCTCGTCCTCACTTGTAGTGGCAATCGTTAGATCTATTTGCTGATCCATTGTTTAAGAGAAATAGAAGTTATCTTACCAGACAATTAGAAATTGTTGTTTTACTCAACATTATCTGCTATGTACAAGTTTAATTTTATATCAGATCTGCAGTAGGTATATTAGTCACCTTAATAATCTTATGAGGGCCCAGACCTATAATTAGACATAAGAGCACTTGCATGGTGTTGACTACTATAATGCAAGAATAGGAGGTCAATAGCTTATATTTGGATTGCCAAGGGCAAGTGTCGCTTTTTCCCATCAGAAATAAAAAGTGGATGAAGATGGCCAACAATTATTCAAAACATATTCATCTTTAGGGGCCATCAAGGTTAAGAAGCCAAGTGGATTTTTTCTATTCGACCAATGGCATGCTTTGATGCATTGGTATGGTTTTTAACTCCAAAGCATGTTTCCTTACAAGCTACTTTAATGCAATTACGTCCTCTATAGATTATATAAATTAAATAACATAGGTATATAACATATAGAATATATAAGGTATAAGGTATATACATAAGTTATGTACCATCAAGGTATCAGCTCAGCATACCTTCTTGGATTGATCGTTGGCTATCAATCCGAGAATGTTTTTTTTTTTTTCACAAAAATAATTTCGCTTTTTGCTTGAAGACGATTGGAGATCATAACTCGACCTGCGCACTGAGCTTGCATAAATACAGATCTCAAAGTATCGACTGCAGTATCGATCAGGGTGAAGCATTGTGGTGCATTATCATGGTCTGAACAATGAGCGAACATTCCCCATTCACGCCGAGTAGCTAGAAATCAGTATGAGGTATCACGTCAGCGTACCTTCTTGGATTGATCGTTGGCTATCAATCCGGGAATGTTTTTTTTTTTTTGTCATAATGATAATATCAAATATATGCTTTAGGGTCTGTTTGAAGACTGTTTGCTTGAAGAGTTGTTTTCTTGTGGATGATTTGTTTTCTTGGAGATGACTTGCTTCTTGAAGAGGAATTGAAAACTTTTTTCTTGAAGACAATTTGCTGGAGATCTTAACTCGGCCAACGCACATCTCGACATACTCAGCCTACGCATATACTGACCTTAAAGCATTATCGTGTTCTGAACAGTAAGTGAACATTCCACATCAACGTCGAGTAGCAAGAACTCAGCATACCTTCATGGATTGATCGTTGGCTATCAATCCGGGAATGTTTTTTTTTTTGGTCAAAATGATAATTTCAAGTATATGCTTTATAATTTGTTTGAAGAGGAATTGAAAACTTGAAGTATATGCTTGAAGAGGAATTGAAGACGATTTGCTTCAACTTTTTGCTTGAGATCTTAATCTCGGGCTACGAACATCTTGACCTACTCAGACAACGCAAATCAAACATATCTACTTCAATATGAAAGAAGACCTCGAAGTATCGACCACAGTAGCAACCAATGTGGAGCATTGTTGCGCATTATCATGGTCTGAACAGTAAGTGAACATTCCCCATCAACGTCGATTAGCAAGAAATCAGTACGAGGTATAAACTCAACATACCTTCCTAGATTGATCGTTGGCTATCAATCCGGGAATGCTTTTTTTTTTTTGTCAAAATGATAATATCAAGTAGATGCTTTAGGGTTTTTTGAAGACTCGGGCTACGCACATCTCGACCTACTCAACCAGCACAAATCAAACATATCTACTTCAAGCTGCAAGAAGACCTCGAAGTATCGACTACAGTAGGAATCAGTGTGTAGCATTGTTGCGCATTATCGACTACAATAGCAATCAGTGTGGAGCATTGTTGCGCATTATCGTGATCTGAACAGTAAGTGAACATTTCCCATCAATGCCGATTAGGAAGAAATCAGTACGAGATATAAACTCAGCATACCTTCTTGGATTGATCGCTAGCTATCAATCCAAAAATGCTTTTTTTTTTTTTTGTCAAAATGATAATTTCAAGTATATGCTTTAGGATTTGTAGATCATGAAAAAAAAAAAAGGCTAGCCTGGATTGATAGTCAGTGATCAACCCTGTCTACCTTTTTGAAACGCATGATATCATATGCAAACTCTGGATTTTTATCAACTCAGCCACACTAATTTGAACCTTTCTAAAATGTAGGAATTCGAGTGTGGTAGGCTTGGCTTCAAAAATGTTATTTTCTTGGTTTTATGTTAGGGGAGCCTCTGCGGCCATATATACTCATCTTCATAAAACTTACGAAGTAGAACCTTTGTTATGTTGTAAAAGATGCTACTATCTAGATTGTATATGTAAGGATGTGATCTCATACGATGATGCATGTTGTCAAAGAACCATGAAAAAATAATGTCTTTTCTTTTTTGTGATTATGATGAATGTGCAGGAATAACTCATGGCACCAAGGCTAAGAAAATAATGGGGATCGACTGACCTCAATGCTTCTACTCAATCTATAAATCTCAATGTGCACGAATCAGTTCTGGCAAGTGAGATAGGTGGCTAGTTTATAACATGTAACCCATATGACAATATTAACTTTCTATGCTATTTAACTTACTCTTTGCTATTTAGTTTTTTGTAATTTTGTGAATTTTAGGTGATTTTGGAAGGGCTGCCACAAACGCTGGTAGAAGAGCTGGTGCAAGTGCCATTTTCTGAGGTTGCACATGAGACCGAAACATTAAAAAATGGTTGCAATGCCTGAACCTGAGTTGGAAGAAAAAAATGATGCAAATCGAAAAGGAAGGAAGAGATTGGGAGACGAGATAGGAAAGTTTCCTATGTCTTTCTATTTGGATATGCTTTTTGTTACATTATCTCGTTTCAAGGTTTTGTGTGCATCTCCTTTGCCTTTGATTCCATTGTGTCGTATTTTTCCACATAAGGCCATTCGAACTGTGAATAGGCAGCAACTGAAAATGAAAGATGTATCAAAGTGGGATGGTTACAAGTGATATGCATGGTCAGATGTTTGTTTGCTGGGACGAAAATCATAGGCTTTTAACTTGGATGGAGGTTATACATGAAGAATTTGAATCTGATATCAGTAAGCATGTTTGCGTTCAAGCTAGTTTCATTCAGCCAGATGCTCAGACATGCATGACGCTATTGTCATCTATGAATTGTATTAATAGGTATATGAAACCTTCTGCCATTCAGGAGAGTTATATTATATTCTGACTACAAATTTTAGAGTTTTTCAACATTGGATTTTTACTTATGTTTCGTTTGGGTAGGTTGAACGAAATTGGTGTGGTCAAGACTGAATTGGGAGATCAGCTTTATAGCGTCCGTCGACTTTGTGAATGTTCGATAGAATACTTTACAAGTACCTTTTCTGAAAGTGAGTTGGCGAAAGTGGAAAGCCTTAGGGCCATTGAGGTGAAGCGTGGAAATTTGACTCGCTTTATGCTAGCCCGTACTTTATATGAGGTATGCCTTTTAGACTTGTCTAATTCCAAAAAAGTTCCCTGATTTAAAATGGTTGCATTGTTATTCTTTCATTTGTTTTGTGCAACGAAAAATAATCTGTCTCGTATCTTTCATCATGCACATAATGATATAAATGGGGACTTGGCTGAAGCACGTCAAAAGTTTAATTCTGGACTGGACAAAGCACACAAGACTTTGAAGGAGGCGGAGGCAGCGGTGCACACCAAGTGGAATACAAAAATGGGTAAGATGCTTGGTATCGTTAATCCATCGCTTGGCCCAGACTCGTTTGACTTAGTTACGAGCATTGAGAATTCAGAAATGGGTATTACTCTTGGCCTTA
Source organism: Diphasiastrum complanatum (assembly GCA_029204225.1). Taxonomy (NCBI): domain Eukaryota; kingdom Viridiplantae; phylum Streptophyta; class Lycopodiopsida; order Lycopodiales; family Lycopodiaceae; genus Diphasiastrum; species Diphasiastrum complanatum. Next base: position 49,201,682 of record CM055109.1, read on the forward strand.
AAAAACTGCACCATCTTCAATGTTCCACAGTTGCAAATGAAGCCAAGTGTAAGTGGCTAAAGTGGTGCATGGGCTCGATATCTGGACAGTTTGGGATTCCAAAAGACTGATAAAGATTTCCGACTGTGGGTAACCAAGGAAACTTGGCTGGAGCACTTACTAGATATGGCTATAAAAGTACTTCAAAAATGTTTGGCATTGAGTGAGTACCAATTCAAATCCAATCTCTCAGTTCGAGTTCAATGTGATGCTTTCCTTTGATTTTAGCGTAATCCAGCTTGATAATTTATTTGTGATGTGTAGGGCCATTGCATATCGAGGATGCTAAGTCACTCGAAGATTATTTTACAGACTTTAAACTACAATACAGAAAGAAGATGTTTGTGACAATTGAGCCAGATATGGAGTTGTCAAAGGGGGCAAAGGAGCAACCAGACATTAGGGGTAGTGCCAAAAGAGTGGTTTGGAGGTGACATGAACTGAAGTTTTACTTTCTTTATAGCAATACTTTGGTTTTGGTTTGATTGATCTTTTGTAGTGGTAGAATCACTAAAATGTTTGCAGGTATGTTGCCCACCTAGTCAGATTAGATAAATTGGACAAGATGCCCTCGTATTTCATGCTTTGGACTCAACGAGAAGACAAGGATACTTGTATGTATAGCGACCTTTACATTTAGTGAATGAAAAATTGGGAACAATCCATGGTGGATTGATTTTCCAGAAAATTCATGTCCTTCTGATAAGAAAGAATTTTATAGGTCGCATTCAAGAGGCACTTTGGACCCTCCTGCAGCTGAAGTTGAGGTACATAATATAGAGATTGAGATGGGATCTGTGATTGAGACAAGATTGAATGATATTGATGTCTCGCTTGTTGGATTTATATCCTTTACTCTCCAAAATCCTTTGTTTATCTGCCTTCATTCATGTTGTTGCATTTTTACTCATGTTGTCGCACAGTCTACATATTTACTTGTAAAACAAGATAGGCGAAAAACGCGACTGTCTGCATAAATATAAGTAAATTTCCACAGGCAAAAAAGACGAAACTGTGTTTTTACACGTGATTTGTGACAAGCGAAAAAGACGACACTACCCTACAAATGCCAAAGGTGTCCTAATAGAAAAGTGAAGCTACCCTGTAAATCAAATTTGAAGGCATTTGTCAAAATGTCGCATTTTTCGCATTTTCATCAACGTTTATTTCAGCGAAGGTTGATGTCGCGGCCTTCTTAGGCTCATCCCATGCATTGTGCAAACATATTTGACAACAACAACAGCCACCCATGATCTCCCACGGACAGCACATCCACTTTGTACTTTCTTCATCTGCACACCTGTAAAAATTATGTATATATATTGGATACCATTTGCGTATTCAGTGTGTGTGTGTAAAATATAGCATGTATCAGAAGCATATCAGAGATAGACGAAGTAGATGCTTTCGCACATCGATTCTTTGTATTGTCAGTAATAGGTTTATTCTTTTTTACAGATTGAATTAGTTTTGTGAAGCACGCGGTTTCATCTGCTATTGTCTTGTGCTCACCTGCGTTATTGACCTGTATATTTTGCTATACTTAATCTGATACAGCTCTGTTTGTTCTGCGTTCAGATTTGCATCAATTTTGCAATGCTTTTATACATTCTATCTGACTCTCTTATTGCTTAATCTTGTATTCTGTTCTTCGAAGAGTGAGATAGCTCATTCCGCTGTTGTGCACAAACACTTTCCATTCATGTTTATTTCTTTTTGAGCTATTTTTGTTTCTCACACACCCTCTTTCTCCAACATGGCATTAGAGCTATTTTTAATAGCCTGATAAGCTTCCATAGTAACAAGACTCTACTAGCCGATAGAGTAATTGTCTTTTTGTTCTGTAATTAAGCACAAGATTTTCATACTTAAGTCACTGATAGTTATTCCTATCACCTAGACTAATCTTTCACCTGGATTTCCAAGGGAAAGCCAGTCCTATCATGGACAAGCTTGATGGAGCCAATTACCATTTGTGGAAATTTAAAATGAAAACAGTGCTAATGGCTAAAGAATTTTATAACGTTGTTATAGGTGCAGAAGGGAAACCCGAAGCTGACAACACAACAATCGCTAGATGGAAGCTGAAGGATGGAAGGGCTCTCACGCTGATCATCCTCAACATTTTGGATACCCAGATCGGCCATGTATCCGAGGCCCAAACATCCAAAGAAGTCTAGGACATTTTGAGCACATTATATAAAGTGCGAGATATAGCTTCCAAGCCACATCTTAGGAAGAAATTTTACTCCCTCAAGATGGCAAATGGTGATTCCCTACAGAATCACATCAACTAGTTCAAGAACCTGCTGAAGCAAATGGCCGCTGTTGGATCTGTCATAGACGATCAAGACGCAGTGATGCAATTGCTTACAAGCTTGCCAAGCTCATACGATAGTTGGGTGATGATCATCACGACACATCCAAAACTGACTCTTTCAAGAGTCATTACAATGTTGTTGCAAGAAGACACGTGGAGGAATGAAGTCTCTAGTTCCTCAGCTGATTCTCACGCCTTGTACACCAACAAGAGCACGACTAAGTAGTAGAAGAAGAAAGGCCCGAAGCAATCAAAGCAAGACTAGAAACCAGCATAGCACAAAGAACAGTCGAATCTGTAGACAAAGAAAAAGCTGTTCTGCAAATATTGCAAGCGAAATAACCACGAAATTCAAGACTGCCGGATACTACAATCTAATAACAACATCAAGGGACAGTCGAATCAAGTGGCAAATGCAGCTACAAAAGCTCCACAATCTATTCAAGAAGCGGATCATGATGCCTTCATGACCAGCCATCAAGGAGCATCCAGTGACAATTCTTGATTTATGGATTCTGGTGCCACTCAGCATATGATCAACCTCATTGGCTGTTTCGAGTCTTATACACCTTATAGTACCAGCAAATATGTTCACCTTGGCGATAATAGCACACAAGCTATTAAAGGTGAAGGTACTGTGAGATTGAGCTTTGCAAATGATCAATCTAAGCTACTTTCTAAAGTTTTGTATGTACCCAATTTATCTACGAATCTGCTCTCTATAAGCAGAATCACAAATCTAGGACATAGAGTAGAATTCGAATGTGATTAGTGCAAAGTAGTTGATAGGACAGACTAGCACTCGAAAAGAGACATGGATACTTGTATAGATTAAGTCATTGTTTTTCTGCCTCTAGTCAGGCGTTTAGTACTTCTACTCATGCAGATAAAAGTTTACTTTGGCATTATACACTTGGTCACTTAAATCATGCTGCTGTAAAACAAATGTCTAGACAATCTATTGTTCTTGATCTAGACTATCCTCGTGATAAAGTCGAGTTACCTGTCTGTCAGGACTGTCTAGTTGGTAAACAAACTAGAAAACCATTTAGATCAAGCCATCAACATACTGTTAGAGGATTGTTAGACATTGTACATTCAGACATTTGTGGCCTGATGAAAAATCCTTTACTGAAGGATGCAAAGTATTTTATAGCTTTTATCGATGAATTCTCCAGAAGGACTATGGTGTACTTTATAAAAAAGAAATCAGAAGCTTTCAATTGCTTCAGAATCTTCAAGGAGCATGCAAAAAAAGAGACTAGAAGGACGATCAAGGCCCTAAGATTAGACGGTGGTGGAGAATATATCTCTATCGAGGTTAAGGAGTACTAACAGAGCCAAGACATTGAGGATCAATTCATCACTCCTTACAGTCCTCAGTCAAATGGCTTAGTCGAGAGGAAGAACTGTACTCTAAAATTAGCCAAATGTATGCTAGCGCATGCATCGCTGCCCAAGAGCTTCTGGGCCGAAGTTGTCTCCACTGCAGCTTACGTCCAGAATAGATGTTCGACCAAGGCCCTCTCAAGAAAGACACCCTATGAGGTGTGGACAGGCTCTAATCCTTATGTGAAGAACCTAAGAGTGTCCAGATGTGTTGCCTACGTGCATATTTTGAAAGACACGAGAAAGAAATTTGACTTCCAAGGTTTCAAGACCATCCTAATTGGATATACTTCATTTGATAATACATGTAAGTTGTATGATCTCGATACCCAATAAGTCTTGTACAACAAGGATACAGTCTTTATCGAGGATCAGTTCGTCGACATCAAAGGCAAGAATATTGTTCCAAGAGAACCTCCATCACCTGCCATTGACATGACAATCAGAGCTTTGGGCTCAAGCATGTCCATTGTCGATCCACTATTTGACAACGAATCAGACAAAGACGTTGTTGCTACCCAGCAACAAGTTCCAAGAGTGGTTCATCAGTCGATTCCTCCTAGAAGATCAAGCCGAGTGCGCACACATCCCACAAGGTATACTCTTGAGTCTGCATGTCTCTTGATACAAGAACCGACAACAGTCGAAGAGGCACTTAGCCAACCAGACTCTGATCTCTAGAGAGAAGCTATGGACATAGAGTATTCCTCTCTGATCAAGAACCAGACGTGGTCACTAGTCAAGGCTCTTATTGGCTACAATATCATTGATTGCAAATGGATCTTCAAGATCAAGTATAGTGCCAGTGGAACAATTGATCAAAGGAAGACAAGATTGGTAGCACGAGGATTAACTTAGATCCCCAACGTCGACTACAGCGAAACTTTCAGTCCAGTAGTCAAACATTCGTCGATCCGAGCTCTCTTATCATATGTTGCAGCTGTCAACCTCGAAGTGCATCAACTTGATGTACAAACAGCTTATCTGAATGGAATTATACAAGAATACATCTACATGATCTAGCCCCAAGGATATTTTCTGGAAGGTACGAAGAATCATGTCTGTAAACTCCATAAAGCACTCTACGGCTTGAAACAGTCCGCCAGAGCTTGCTTTCAGAGGATCAACACATTCCTCATCGAACAAGGTTTCCAACCAAGCACTACTGATTGCAACATCTATTCCAAGTCGGTTCAACAACCCTTCATTATCATCACCTTATATGTTGATGATACATTGCTTTTCAGCAACAATACCAATTTGGTCAAGGATTCTAAACAAAGGCTGTTTTATGAGTTCGACATGACTGATCTGGACGAAGCTCACTTTTATTTTGGCATTCAGATCCACAGAGACAAAGCGAGACGATTGATCTATATCACTCAACAAATGTATCTTCACAATGTTCTTAACAGATACAATCTAATGAATTGTAAGTTAGCTCACTCACCGATGAATCCAGGCCTGCGTTTGTCAAAGGACCAATGTCCCCAAACCAAGTAGGAAGAGGACCAGATGAGAGAGTATCCTTATCGATCGATACTTGGATCTCTCATGTATGCAATTGTCTGTACAAGACCTGATATCTCTTTTAAAGTAAGCTCACTCAGCTAATATATGGCTAATCTTGGCATTACCCATTGGAAGGCTCTCATAAGAGTCATGAGGTATATTCGAGCTACCATGGACCAGTGCATCTGCTATGGAGAAGTCAGCAATGACAATCTTCATCAGCTCAGTGGATATTCTAATGCAAGTTGGGGAGGAGATGTAGACAATCATAAGTCCGCATCTGGATTTACATTCTTCTTCAACAGCGGTCCTATCTCATGGAACAGTCGTAAGCAAACCTCTATCGCTCTTTCTTCTACAGAAACTAAATACATTGCTGCTTCTCAATCTATCAAAGAAGCATTCTAGTTGAGAAAATTACTGTCAAACATTAATTTGTATCAGTACAACCCACAATTTTATTATGTGATAATCAGAGTGCTATTGCCTTATCGGCCCACCCTAGATTTCACTCTAGGAGTAAGCACATTGAAATCAGATATCACTACATCAAGGGCGAGGTTCTCAACAAGGAGGTGAGCTTAACGTACTGTAGAACACATGACATGGTTGCAGATATTTTCACGAAGGCATTAAGTGTTAATGCACACAACCAGTTTTGTGCATTGCTTAGTCTGAAGATCAAGGCATCCACGGATCCAGATTAAGGGGGGGTAGTGGATTTATCTCCTTTACTCTCTTAGATCCTACGTTAATCTGCCTCCATTCATGCTGCTGCATTTTTACTCATGTTGTCGCACAGTCTACATATTTACATGTAAAATAAGATAGGCGAAAGATGCGACTATCTGCATAAATACAAGTAAATTTTCACAGGCGAAAAAGGCGAACTGTGTTTTTACACGTGATTTGTGACAGGCAAAAAAGACGACACTGCCCTACAAATTCCAAAGGTGTTCTAATAGAAAAGCAAAGGTACCATATAAATCAAATTTTAAGGCATTTGTCAGAGTGTCGCATTTTCGCATTTTCATCAACGTTCATTTCAGCAAAGGCTGATGTCGCGGCCATCTCATGCTCATCCCATGCACTGTGCAAACAGATTTGACAATGACAACAATCACCCATGATCTCCCACATACAGCACATCCACTTGGTACTTTCTTCATCTGCACACCTGTAAAAATTATGTATATATATTGGATATCATCTGCATATTCAGTGTGTGTGTGTAAAATATAGCATGTGTTGAGCACCACAATTTCTCATGGGCACTAAACTTTCCCGAGCACCGCCCAAACTAAGTTTAAGAACATAGCCTTTGTTGGAATTAAGCATCACTCCAACTCACCCGAATTCGAATCTCCAAAATTTGAGTCATCAGAACACGAATCATTCAAGTTTGTCCTGAGCACCAGTACACTATGTAATATACACACACTCTCTCTACGACAACTTTGCAGTCTTACTCTTTGAAGTCGAGAACGGCTGTGCATCAACCAACTGGAGTAGAAGCGGGATCGATGACGAACTCTTCAAGTTCAAAATATTCGACTACATCCTCTTCGATCACCTATGAACTCAAAGTCTTTGAGTTCGAGATCCACACCATCCACACGGCCCTATCCAAATGCAGACCACGTCACAGTTCACTTTAGCAGTTTGGTAAAGATCTTGTAAATTTCTCTATGTTGAAACTGTGCTTTCTATTCCGCACCTAATCTATTTGAGAGCATCCCAACAAAGTGGAATCAGAACCATCGTTCCAAACTACTATTAGTATTTAAAATTGTTTACTACACTTAGATCATTCATCATGGAAGGAACATCTTCAAAAATGTGCCTGATCAACAAGTTTAATGATGATGACTTCCACATGTGGAAGTTCAAGATGAAGATGATACTCACAGAAAAAGAACTCTGGGAATACGTCAACGGTTCAATAGCCAAGCCAATTGAACCTAACATGCTGACCACCTGAGAAGCTAAGGATGGCAAAGCACTTGCCATTGTATCTCTGAACGTTGAACTTCACATTTCTACTCGACACGACTTTCTTCGTGGTTGGGTTGTAGAGTCTGTAGACTTGTGATCCATTCGAGTATCCGACCATGATTGTTTGCTCCAACTTTTTGTCGCGCTTGCTTCTTTGTTCCTTTGGTATGTGCTTGTATGCTGCACATCCAAATACACACATGTATGACAGATCAGGCTTTCTATCTGTCCACATTTTGTACGGTGTTTTGTTTTTCAGGACTTTTGTTGTTGATCTGTTTTGCAGGTGTACCGCTGCAGTTATTGCCTCAGCCCAAAATTGACTTGGCAATCGAGCCTGTGCCATCATGCATCTGGCTCCTTCGACTAGTGTCCTATTTCTTCTTTCTGCGATACCATTATATTTGGGTGTGTACGCAGGAGTGAATTGATGCTCTATTTCTTGTTCTTAGCAAAATCTTGAAAATTATGTGCTCTTGTACTCACCTCAATTATCAGACCCGATGATCTGAATCTTCTTCGAGGTGTGTCTTTCTGCAAATGCCATGAACTTTTTGAAAGACAAACACTTCATATTTTTTCTTCAAGTAATAGATCGTCATCCGGCTGTAGTCATCAATGGATGTCAAGAAATACCTCGATCCTGAGAGCGAATCAACTTTCATCGGTCCACAAACATCTGAGTGGACGACCTCAAGGACTTCTTTAGCTCTTCTTCCCTTGTACATGAATGGATTCCGATGTTGTTTCCCTTTCCGACAGGCTTTGCAGAACTCAGTATCGGGTCTGGATATTTTCAGACCTGTGACTATGTCCTTCTTGCTCATGTCGTAGAGGCTCCTCATGTTCAGATGATACATTCTTCTGTGCCAGATTTGATCTTCATTTTCTGATGCATTTAGTATGCTATTAGAATTGCTGATTGTTTTGGATTGGTAGAGATTGTCTTCTCTGCATCCAACTGTCAGCAACTTGTTCATTGTTTTCTCGATCATCCGGCATACATTGCCATCAAATAGAACTCAAATTCCAATATCTGTCAGCTTGGAGACTGATAGTAGATTTTTTCTTAATGAGGGTACGTAGAGTTCTCTTGGTAACTCTGCTTGTCCCGACAATGTTCATAGTTGTAGAGTTCTGATGCCCTTGACATCGTGTTGGTTCCCATCACCTAGAATCACTGCTCTGTTATTTTTGAGTTCTCTGAAGTCGATCAAGATTCTTTTGTTGCAAGTAATGTGTGAGGTTGCTCCTAAATCAATGACTACGTTGCAGTCTTGTTTAGTGTAGCTTGTCGAGGCTTCATCGAGTATCGTGAAGGCCTTATTACTTTTATCTGCATCTCTCGATGACTCTGTAACATTCGCCTTATCAGCTTTGTTTTTTCTTTTCGGGTTGAATCTGCAATCATATGTAGAGTGTCCCTTTTCTTACAGTGCATGCAAGGTATTGTCGGGTTAAACTAGCATTTGTTAGCTGCATGTCCCGGCTTGTGACAGTGATCACAGGAGGATGTTTCTTGGTTGTCATTGCCTCTGCTCAAAGACTTTGTATTTGCCTTGTCGAATCTAGATCTGGGTTTGTTCTTCTTCTTTCTTTTCATGAAAAGGGCCTTCCTCTAGTCACTGTTTCCTTCTCCTTTGTTCCTCATCAATCTCTCATCAGCGACAAGATTGATTGCTCTTTCGAATGTCATATCTGGTAGGCTCAATATGAGCATTCTCAATGGTTGATAGGACATAGGTAGGGAATTCATGAAGTGCATTAGCTGTTGTGGTGCTAGGACCTGGTGTTCCTGTCCTGAGGCAACAAGTTGAGCGAAGATTGTTCTGATCTTCTCAACATGCTGATCCAACTGATTGCCATCCCATTGCATAGATTGCAGCTGATTGTGAAGATGCATCATTGAAGTGGCAGTTCTCACTTCGTACTTCTACGTTAGTCTTTCCCATGCTTCATGGCTGCTCTCACAGTCTTCAATTTGCATGAGTATTTCTTTGTTAATGGACGAAATGATCATCACCATTGCACGTTCATCTTTTATGATCCACTTAGCTCTCCTTGGGTCTCCCTCTGGAGGCTGCACCTCTATGAGTTTGGTTATCGACCAGATGCCTTCACCCTTCAGAAGTGTTTTGATTTTGAATTTCCATACTATGTAGTTTTCACCATCAAGACTAATTGCTATTCTCATCTGGATCGTTGTAGCCATATTGTGTTGTCTTAGAGAATCACTGCTCGGATTTCATGTAGTGATAACCCTGCGCTCTGATACCATGTAGTGGAATTTTGACTTTGTTCGTTTCTGTGTTTTGTTTCAGGATCGTAAGCAAGCGACTACAGATCACAGATCATGACATAATCAATCGAGAAGATGACACGACAAAGAAGAAGTGGATGAGAGAACAATTGTATTTTCTATATCTCGTTTTCGGGTGAGTTGACCAGTGTCTCGCTCGTTGGCGGCATGACGCTCACCTCAAATCGCTGTGTTTTGCTTGTTGGCAGACTTTCATGCACATATCTACCCTCTATCTTCATGTCTCGTCCTCTATTTTTCGTGTTAATCAAAAAGTGTATTTATCTCCACTATGTGTAGTTTACGAGATAGTTCATCAGACAATTACAAGACAAGTTAATGCTAATTAACTAGTTAGTTATTCTCTGTTGTCGTTGTCTATGTTAGCTGAGCGTGAAGTACAATACACCACACTTGTCGAGCTGCCAGCTGGCAACGTGAATTGTTCTCTTTTGTTTTGTGTCTTCGTCGAGTGTGTTCGTCACTTGGTCGTCGGGCTGAATCTCGAATAATTTTTTTTCGGTCTTCGAGGTATGTTCATCATTCATTTCGCTTTGCTTCGGGGTATGTTTGCCCTTTGCTTCGTCTCGCTTCATCAACTTCGTGACAAAGTTGGAGGAGTTCACAATTTTTTACGAGATTCTCATTCCAATGACAATAACTTCTTACAAGACTCCATGCACAAAATGCGCGCTCCCTCATCAATTATGTTAGTCACTAACACTGATCACCAGTATATCGAATCGACTATCCTCCTGGGAGTTTTGCATTCGAGTATGTTGAAGTCTTCAATTATTATTTTTATATACTTTTGTTGGTGAAGATACAACTTGCCACCTTCAAAGTCTCTTTCGATCTGTAAGCCTAGATAGATTTTTGCTTCTCCTAGGTCAGTGATCTCAAATATTTCAGAAATGTCTCTTTTGACATTTGAAATCAATTTATATATTTTTTATTTTTGAGAAGATAAGCGTGTCATCAACATAAATAGCTAGAATGATAATTTCATCTTTGACATGTTTGATATAGACATTTGACTCAACAAATAAAGGTTCAAAGCCTAAAGAACGTAGTGCTTCATCCTTCTTTCTATACCATTGTCTGACTGCTTGTTTTAGACCATAGATGCTTTTATTCATGTGACATCTGAATTTTGGATATTGTTGGCTTATAAAACCAGGTTGATCCATGAATAAATCTTCTTCTAATTTTGCATGCAAGAACGCAGTTTTCTCATCTAGAATATGGATGAGATCATGAGCCACTGCATAAGCGAATAACAAGCAAATTGATGTGTGTTTGACTACTGGTGAGAAAGTATCAATGTAGTCGATTCCATATTTTTGTGAAAAATCTTGTGCAACCAACCTTGCTTTGTATTTGATGTTATCTCCATCAGGACCTGTTTTGATATTGTAGATCCATTTGCATTTAATTGGTTTTCTTCCATCAGGTATAGGTGCAAGTGTCCATACATTGTTCTTATACATCCATGACATTTTGTCCTCCATTACTTGAATCCAATGATCTTTATTTGGTCCATCAATAGCTTCCTCGAATGTTTGAGGTTCATCTATGAAGCCACAAAATTAGATGACTATATTTGTTGAAACATCATGACCAAACCTTACTGGTGGTTTTTTTTGTCTATCAGATCTTCTCACAGTTTGTATAGGTTTTGAATTCAATTCTGTTTATTTGGGTTTGACCTAGTCTGCTTGAATTCAAACTGGTGATTCGAGTCTTTCAGGTACTCGATCTTGAACTCTCTCTAAATCTGGTAATTCTTGTTCATCATCTGCTTGCTTTACTTCTGTCGTTGGTACTCATAATAAGTCTTGAGAATTTCATAGCCGACTAAGTCATTGTCTGCTATGTACTTTGACTCATTGAATTTGACATCTTGAACAACTTTTATTCTGCCAGTTTCGAGTATATAGACTCGATAATATGACAAATGTAACTCGAATCCTACCAAAAAACCTTGTTCTATTCTTTTATTGAGTTTCTTTCTCAATTTGTTTGGTATGTGCATGCATAAACTGCACATCCGAATGTTCAAACATGAGCAAGATTTGGCTTCGACATAAACATCTTTATGAAAGGTGTTCGATTCATTTTGTCTTTAAGACAAGATTTGCAGGTAGTTCGAATATCTCGACTCTTGATTTTCACTTCTTCGATTCTTTGACTCTTGTTGGCTTGGTACAAGGCTTTCATGTTCATGTGACATAACCTCTTGTGCCACAAAATATCTATCGATTCTTGAGTTTGATTTGCTTGTTCGATTCGAGTTCGAATGTTCAAGTGATACAAATCACCTTCTCTGTTACCTTTAGCAACTAGGTTATCAAAATCTTCATCAAACAATTTACAAGAGTCCCTTGTAAAGGTTACTGACATTCCTGTATCGACTATCTTTGCTACGGATAGAAGATCTTTATCAAGAGTAGGAACATAGAGAACTTCCTCATGAAATTTTAGCATAAGTGATGAAAATCCCAAAATAGGCTCCAAAAATGACCAGGGTTAAGCTTTTGAGATAAATTTGGACTTAACCAGAAAATGCTTGAGGTTAACTGGATTTCTCCAGCATACAATAGGCTTCGGCATGTCTTGCAGCTCCGGGACTTGTTGGCAGAGCCGGTGTAGTTTAGGGTTTAGGGTGAAGCCAGATTGAGGCGTGTTCGAAAATGTAACCATTGTAGGAGCAAATGGGTATGCCGACTAGAATAGGTTTATGAATTTTGGGAAGAAGATAAAATGTACAAGCTCTAAAATCTTTTTCAGGAATTTGGAGAATGTTTTTTATTTCTTCTTCAGTCAAAATTGCAGAGTGTTTCAAACATGCCAACTGGATTCTGTCAAACAATTCTACCCAAGGAATTTCAGAAACAGAGAGATAGACCTTGTTATCTGAGAGTTGGGAGAGACCTTCCTTTTCATACCAAGTTTGGTTGAGAATAACAAGTCCTAAATTTTTATCAGCCGGTTTGATGATAATGGAATTATCAGAAACTAGATGTTTAAGGGCTACTCTGAGTTTTCTTGGTAGGTAAGGTTTGTGAGTCCTTGGAAGGGAATCAATGAGGTCTGTGAAGAACTGTTTACCGATGTCTAAGATATTTTCAAGAACGGAAAATTTGTTAGGAGGTTCCCAAAGGCCACTAGAAATTCTAAATGGCGAGAAGCTATCTTCAGAAGTCTTGAAAAAGTATCTGAGACGAAAAGATCTACAAAGTTGTAGATAGCTAGAAAATAAATCAGAAGATGGAGGGCACAAAGGATGAGGAATGTAGTTCAAGCCTAAACCTAAAAGCTTCTTCTCATCGTAAGAAAGTATTCTATCAGAGAGATTATGAATAGCAGTATTAGTTATTCTATAATCTACTTCAAACGAAGATTTCTTACTGAAGAGTAGAAGAGTGTAAAGTTTTGGGTCTAGAACCGGGAGCCAGAAGAGGGACCTGCAATGCCTTTTCCTTTCTCGCGATGATGAGGAGGAACGTAAACAATTGCGGTATTTTTCTGAGCTTTGGATTGATGTTGTTGATGACTGGATCCCCCAGATTTCTGGATGGATTGGCTTCTCTTTGAAGAGAAAGTACGACCAGCAGAACGGAAAGTCGTCCTTCCTCTCTGTTGTTGCTCGTTTTTTGGCCCATTTTTTGGTTTTGTCTTCTGATTTCGATTCTGTTGAGGCTGCTTCTGTTGCGGCGACTTGTTTTGTTGAGGTTTCGTCGCAGGAGCAGGAGCAGGAGTAGTTGCGCGCTGATTTGTTTGCTGCAACTTTTGTGGTTGTCGCTGTTGTTGTTGTTTGAGTTTCAGCTGTTTCGCAACCTCCAGACGGATGAGCTCTACAACGGAGTGTTCTTTGGGCAACGTGTCAGCATCATCCATGGCATGATCTCTTGCTTCTTCTCGTGCAGCAAAAGTTGCCCTTTTGGCAGTTTCTTTAAGGTGCGAAGAGAAGAGGTAAGAGTTCGAGAGATTGAGGAACTCCGTGGTCAGCTTCTGTTCCCAGAAAGCTGCAAGAGAGTTGGTGTTGATGATGGAACCGACTGGTTGTACTTCTTCGATCGGTGCCAGCAGGTCTTTCAACTTGTCGCTGAAACTTACAGAGACGTTCGTAAGTGACGATTTTTGCGCGTTGCTCATGGTTTGGAAAGCGTCGATGTATGCACTGAAGCAGTCCATACGGTACTTCTCTGTGATCTCTGTTAGTTTGGAGGTCAAGAGATTTTGCGCTTCCAGGTGTGGCACTTGAATTTTAGGAGCGGCAATCTTGAAGCTGTGAGGGACTAGACCTTCTTGCTTCAAAGAAGTGAACTTTTTCAGCGTCGCTTCTGTTTTTGCAGCAAGAAGATGCTGCTTCTTGAACCTTTCAAAGCTCTTTTTCGCGAAGCCGGTGATCTCCACAGTAGCAAAATGTCTGTAAGACTTGTTGCTGAATTTGTTTGTGGATGTTCCGGTGCAGGTTGCGGGGCATTCTGTTGTTGCGGTGCAAACTGCGGAGGCGGCGCTTCTTCTAGAGAAGCTTGTCCGATGTATTGTGTGAGTAGCTGATGTGTTGTTGCTTCGGTAAAGTCAAAGTGTGTTCTTTTGCTAGGGCCAGCTTGAGACGCCATGGTAGAGTTCAGGGTTTAGGACAGCGGAACAAGGCTAGCAGTGACACTAAGCAAAAGAAATAAACGTTTCTTGAACAGAAAGAATACAAGATTTTATCTAGAAAAGATAAAGAACTGAAGCATTCAAGACAAGAACGATATGAAAGATGGAGCAGAGACAGATAACGTGAGAAACTGAATCTCTATTACAAGAGGTGTTTAATTCCAAACTAGTTTCGCTTGATCGCTCAAGCTCATCAGTGGAACACCGTAAAGAGTGAGTTTTACAAAGGTTTTCTGTCTCATATATACTCCAAGTGAGCGAGACTGGGATTGCTTACGTGGCACGCTGATGACAAGGCCCCACTTTCCAAGAACGGGAACGGTGGTAATAGCCGTTGTACCAGTGGCGCTAAAAATTTCGAAAAATTAAGCTAGAGACCTGATTTTTGGTCCTGAACTGTCATAACTTGCTCAAAACACATCAGAATTACATGCGTAATGGCTCTAAACCACTGGGGGGTTTAGGGTTTAGGGTTTAGGGTTTAGGGCTTAAGACGTAGGGTTTAGGGTTTGGGGTTTAGGGTTTAGGGCTTAGGGCTTAGGGTTTTAGGGTTTTAGGGTTTTTAGGGTTTAGGGTTTAGGGTTTAGGGTTTAGGGTTTAGGGTTGAGGGTTGAGGGTTGAGGGTTGAGGGTTTAGGGTTTAGGGTTTAGGGTTTAGGGTTTAGGGTTAAGCAACTAAGAGAAATATGTAGCAGTAGAGAAGAAGATAAACGATACAATGAACGAATCAGAGTAGTAAACTAAAGAGAGACGGATCATAACAGATCTTAATCACATGTAAAGCGAGTGAGAGGAAGCGGAGAGAGAGAGAGAGAGAGAGAGAGAGAGAGAGAGAGAGAGAGAGAGAGAGAGAGAGAGAGAGAGAGAGAGAGAGAGAGAGAGAGAGAGAGAGAGAGAGAGAGAGAGAGAGAGAGAGAGAGAGAATCAACTGAACTGCAATTACGTGAGGTAATGGTCCATTGGCCGAGGCTAATCACTTCGGGGCCCTATATTATGCAAAATAATATAGGGCCCAAAATACCCTTAAAATCATGCGAAAGGCAATTACGTGATAAGTAATGGCCATTGGGAGGGCCATTACCATAAATAATCCTGGACAGATCACGTGAAAGGCAATTATGTAGTAGGTAATGGCCATTGGGAGGGCCATTACGATTTGATGATATTTTCTAGGGTAAACTTATTTATTGGGTATAATTGACGGTTGGGGATACTCTCAGGTCCGTCTTTATTCTCCACCCCCGAAAGACCAGAGCCGTCGTGCTTTAATGCAATTCTGCGCAGAAAGCCAACAACAGCCGACTAAAGCCACAGTCGAGGCTTGAAATGAAGACTACAGCCTTTACAAAAGAACACCAGAAACGATAATGGCCCTCCCAATGGCCATTACCTACTACGTATTTGCCTTTCGCGCAATCTGCTATCCGGGGACCGGATTATTTATGGTAATGGCCCTCTCAATGGCCATTACCTATCACATAATTGCCTTTCGCATGATCTGTCCGAGGACCAGATTATTTATGGTAATGGCCCTCCCAATGGCCATTACCTACTACGTAGTTGACTTTCGCGTAATTTTAAGGGTGTTTTGGGCCCGAAGTGATTTTTTTATTTTTATATTAATATTTTTGCCTGGGTGCGACAGCCTAGAGAGAGAGAGAACATGGAGGGAGAGTGAGAGAGAGAGAGAGCGGAGATAGATAGAGAGAGAGAGAGCGTGCGGAGTGAGGGAGAGAGAGAAGAGAGTCCGGAGGGGGAGAGAGTGTGCGGCGAGAGAGAGCGAGAGTTGGGAACAACCTATAGTTTAGCCTTACAATTTGACAGCCATATTGACCGTCAAAAGCCACTTTGGTCGTAAAGTAAAGACATCCTAAAAATTTGGCCGTCATAGCAGACAGGCACTTACAATTCCAAAACGTCAATTTGACATGCATTTTTGTTTTTTTTTGCTTGCATAGATTCACAATAAATATATTATACACATCATTTGAAACTTTAAAAAAATTTCAGCACAAACTTTAACATTCATAATTCAACTTTTAGCTCTTCTAACTTGGCGGCTCATCTTTAAAATTTGTACCCATCTCTAAACTATCAAATGTCATTTCAAATTTGAAGGTCAAATGATTTTTCAAACCCTTACTAAAAAAAAAGCATCACACGCAATCTAGACTGTCAACGCAATCTAGACCGTCAAATTGCAAGGCTAGTTGGGAACAAGAGTGAGAAAGCATTACCAAGAATCTCCAAGCATTACCAAGAATCTCCCACATCACTCGAGAGAGAGAGAGAGAGAGAGAGAGAGACCGCGCGAGCGAGCGGGCGTGGGGAGGGGAGAGGGAGAATCTCCCAGCAGCAGCAGCACTCAAGAGAGAGAGACAGCGCGCGAACTCAAGAGAGAGCGAGCGAGCGAGCGAGCGGGCGTGGGGAGGGAGAGAGAGAGAGAGAGAGAGAGCGCGCGCGCGCCCAGGGAGAGAGAGAGAGAGAGAGAGAGGGAGCCCCCAGGGAGAGAGAGAGCAACGAGGGAGGGAGAGAGCATCGAGGGAACGATTTCAGGCGTTGAGAAGGGCTCTTCGACGCGCTGGACACACAAAGAAGCAGCCTCGGTTCAACGCGCAGAGGGTCGCGCGACGTCCATCTCCCTTTTTCTTTGACAACAGCCATCAACAGCCATTTCACATTCATAAGGGTATCTCATTAGTCCCCTTATCTAGTTGTGTTTATATATTCATCGTCGAAATCTCTTCCTTGTTCTTGTTGTATCGGGATTTTCCTTTGCTTTGCGATCAGACCGTGCTTACCTTTCGCCCGGTAGGTCAAGCGGTGATGCAGCACGATGAGGTTATCTGGCAAGTCATCAACCACAACCATTGCAGCTTCAAAGCCAAGTGAGTGAGCCAGTCCTTTTTTTGAATTTGAAGTAGGGGTTTACGTGTTTGCGGTTTTGATTTTGTATATCTAAGGCCGAAGGCCCGGGTATCTCCCCACACATGGGCAGGGAATCAAACCTGAGTGGGCAAGCCCAACCCAGGCACGCCACCAGTAGTGTTTGCAGAGCAAGAAGTAACCCTAATTATACGTTTGCTATCATGTTGCGATGGCGTATAGAAGGATGAGAGATGTTAAGCCCACCCAATTGGATGCGAACCGTGTGCAAAAATTGCAACTTGGAGATTTTGGAATGTTAGTGATGGAGACAGCAAAATCCGAATGTGCTTGAAAAAATTTAAAAGCGATGGGTTTAGAACTGCATTGTCCCTTGGATTGTGTTATAATCTTCTTTGTTCCGTTCCTTCAAGTTTCCTAATTAAAGGTTGCAGCCATAGAATTAATGAACCGTTAATGGTTCAGTACGGTTCTCAGAACCGTACGGTACGGTTCACAATTTTTTTGGTGGGGAACTCTGTGAACCGTGGCATAATCATTTAATTTTTGTCCCATGTCCAAATCTAGCTATGAGGGGTTTTGGGAGGAAAATTAGATTAATTAATTAATCAATTTTAAATGAACCGTACCACGGTTCAAGGAACCGTGGTACGGTTCCTGCCACGGTTCCCAGAACCCACGAACCGTGGCTTCTATGGTTGCAGCCCATATGTGAAATTCCTCCTTTGCAACGGTGTTTCAGTTGGACAAAGATTTGCTCTCTGCATAATTTTAATGTTTGTTTTAGGTTTAAAGGATTCAGTTTTTAAACCCTTACTCGTGGGTATTTTGGGTCCTTATATGCATCTAATTAGGTGTCATGTGAGCACTGCAGGACTCAGACACAAAATTTCTGTCGCAATCCCTATAATGTAACAGGGTTATGTAATAGAAGCTCCTGCCCTCTCGCGAACAGTCGATATGCGACCATTCGAGAGCATGATGGTATGTAAAATCTCTTCTTTACATTATTCTCTTCCCAAGTTGTTTTCTTTTGCCCAGCATGGCGGTTCAAATCTTTTGCAGCACATGCCGCAGAGTAACAGCGAATCATGATTTCAAGCCCTCTGAATTGATTTGAGATATGGATTTTTTTTTCAAAGAAACCTTCAAAATAGAAATTGATGATTTTTGCATTTTGTTTTTGAAGAAATTAGGTTTTTTCTGAACAGTTTTGCAATACGATGACTCAAATTTAAATTTTTTTTGAACCAAATCGAATCAATATGATTATTTTCAATCCGAATCGACTTGTGACTATGTTGCAGCAGCAGTTGTAAGTCAATTCACAACCTAAAGAGAAGTTTTTTTTTCCAGGCAAAGGTTCTGTTTATGAATATGGCAATAAATATGTTTGGATATGTAAACAAAGTGACATTTTCTTGCTCTTGAATAATCAAGAACATCCAGACTCCAGAGTATCAAGTACTTGATGATTGAGGGCAAGATGGTGTTCTATTACCATGACAGAACTTCTTTTCAGGGTTAATATCCCAGTGCTGCAAACATTGAAAATCTTCAGATTAGTTTTTTGTGCTAACTGAATCAAGCTTTTTTGTATACGTTAATCAATTTGTTGTTGTTGTGCCATGTATTGAAGGTCAATTGTCATCATATTTAAGACTTGGATTTTCAAGTTTTGTGCATAACCTTCGGCTGTATTAATTTTGATGGCCAGGTGTCTTATATTTGTACATGAAGAGCATCGAAAGAGCTCATTCACCCAAAGACCTGTGGGAGAGGGTAAAGCTTTCGAAAAACTATGGAAAGGCTTTAGAGCTTATTGACAAGCACTTGGTATTTTACTTTGAGGCCAGTTGTCTTTTATTATTGTGTGAGAGCATGGCCTTAGCTATGAACGTTTTACATTTCTTCTAACGATGAGGCAAAATTTTGATACTTGTGATTCTTAAAGAGGTATATTGTTGAATTGGCTTATTATGTATCAGGAGTATTGGCCAAAGTTTCTGGTGCACAAAAACAAGCAACGACTTACAAAGATGATGCAGTATCTTATCCGAATGCGAAAATTAACACTGAAAGCAAGGTAAATTGTCTTTGACTTGTTTGAATTTGCTTCTTTTGCACTCTTTTGTTTAAGTCTAATACTTTCAGAATATTTTGGTCCCTTTTTGTATCTACTCAAACAATCTTGTAGGCTGTAACTTCTGTGTCAGTTGTGGCCATGGCTAAGCAGAATGTAAATAATTTCCACATCTGTTTGACCTTTATTAAGTGGAAAAGGGGCTAGTAAGAAAATGAAATGTTATGCTTGTGAAACTATGTTTGTCCCGCCATCCATGGAGATTTATGCCTAGTGATGGCCTCCTCAAAGTTTTATTCTTTGCATGTGTACGGCAATGGCTTTGCTTTCTTGTTTCTTTTTATGTTGGAATCATTCTAAATTCCTAACTCATTCTTACTAGTTGCCACTAAGTCGGAAACTAGGTCATTATGAACGGACTACGTGAAAATTTCACGTTCGGATTTGAACTTGTTACAAACAGAGCACTTTGAAAATCTCAGATTTTTGAATGCTGTTTTATTTTGTGATTTGTTTAGGGAAAAGGAACATAGTATTACTAGTGGAGCAAGGTTTTGCCCTTGTTGGAAAAATCAATTGAGGATACATTACCAATTATTACAATCAAATGTTTCTACTTAAAGCATTAGTGTGTCATGAATCATGAGCATTTCAATGTTTGTTTCCTCATAATAGAATGCCCTACCTAACAGGGTTGGCTTAGTTGGTTAGCTCGGGATCCCAAGTTCAAGCTCCCTTTGGAAACCACAATGCATAATCGAATGTCCTAAGATCTTTTGAAAATGCAATGGATAATAAAGCCTCATAACTTTGTTAGCATACATTCCCCTAGCTGATTTGATATCCTTCAACAAAAATAGAGTTCAAACTGAAACATGGAGCAACCACCTGGATTTGTGAAGAAGGTGAAGAATCAAAAGTTTGTCTTTTGTTCAAAAAGTATCAAGTCATCCTTTCCACCAAGTTGTTCCTGTGAACGACAAATGTGAAAAACTGATGAACTTGAGGTAGCTCCAGCTGATAGGCATTCTGATGGAGTTTCTTTACTATACGGATTGGCCCTGCATAACAAGGTGATAACTTAGGACATTTCCCAGTCTTTAATACCTTAGAGTCTTTTGGGATTCTAAGATATACCAAGCCCCCTCCTCATAGACCCTAGGTTGTCGCTTTTGATTAGCGTAAAACTGGGCTCTATCCTGAGCCGTTTTTACGTTCTCGCGATCATGTAGGAAATCTACGCAAACTCAATCATTGGAAGGTACCTTTCCCAATCAGACTATCTTCTGGAAACATATGCCCGAAGCATATCTTCCATAGACTGGTTCGTCTTCTCTGTCTGACCATCCGATTCAGGATGATCTGATGACCCCAAACTTAAAGTGGTCTCTAATTTCTCAAAGACCGCTTGCCAGAATTTGTCAGTGAACTTTGGATCTCGATCACTAACAATGTCATTCGGCAAACCAAACAACCTGAGCAACTTTTCAACGAAAAGCTGAGCAAGTTTAGAAGCTTTGACGGTTTGCTTAGTTAACTGCGCCATTTTAGTTAACCTGTCAAGTATTACCCAAAGGGGCATCAGTAAACCAGCTGCCTTAAGTCTTTCAGCTTTATTAACTTGGCATTGTGCACACTTGCGAACATATGCCTCCACTTGACTTTTTAAGTTTGGCCAGTAAAAGTTCCTTTTTACTAAGTTAAGCGTCCTTTGTGAGCCAGGGTGCCCTGCACACGGGTTGTCATGACATTCATGCAGGATTTGGGCGCTTATATCATCATTTTCTGGCACACAAACTTTTCCATTCCGGAAAAGCAACCCATTTCTAATGGAATAGTCTCTTTGCGACTTGTCCTGAGGAGAAGTCTTGGAATCCTGCATTCCAAGCCCATCACTAGATCTAGAAGAACCTGCCAGGACGTCTAGCCAAATACGACCGAAGTACCTATCGGTCTTACACAAATCTCTTAAGGACAGATACAACTCAGATTGGATCTCAGAAAAGCTTAACCGATTAACCTCTCCAATCCGGCTTAAGGCATCCGCGACACTATTAGAAGTACCCTTCCGGTACTCAATGTTATAATGAAATTCTTGGAGCATTTATGACCATCTTGCCTTACGACCCCTAAGGTCGACCGCATCGTTAATATACTTTAACGCTTGATGGTCAGTAACTATGGTAAACTGGGAGCCATACAAATAATGTCTTCAAACCTTCAGGGCATGAATAACAACAAAAAGTTCCTTGTCATAAGTGGATACCACCTTTGAGCAGGGTCCAACTTCTTGCTTTCAAAAGCAACCGGTCTACCATCCTGATATAGGACTGCGCTTATAGCATAGTCACTGGCATCCGTTTCAAGTACATACGGCTTGCTAGGATCCACTATGTGTAGAATAGGCGCTGTAGTTATACTGTATTTGAGGTTCTCAAAACTCTGATTCAACACTTCAGTCCAAGTAACTGGAGGACTGAACTTACTGTGTCGGCTAAGTGTTTTAGCCCCTCTGAGGACATTCGTCAAGGCCAATGCAATTAATGCATAGTTCAAGATGAATCTATGAAAAAACCCTGTAAAGCCCAAAAAGGACTTACCTCCCGGATGGTATTAGGGATAGGCTATTCACGTATTTGTCGGACTTTATTTGGGTCAATTTCCAACCCATGGTCTAAAATAATGTGACCAACGTATAACATCTTTTTTTGGAAGAACACACATTTGGACTCCTTGGCAAAAAGCTTCTCCTGTCTAAGTAACTTTAAGACAGTTCTGAGATGCTCCTCATGCTCCTCCAAGGTCTTACTATAGATGAGAATATCATCCAAGTACACTATCACGAACTTTCCCATATATGGGCGAAGAAGATCGTTCATCATCTGCTGGAAAGTCACTGGAGCATTTGTCAAGCCAAATGGTAAAACCAGAAACTCATAATGGCCGTACCTAGTTCTAAATCCGGTTTTTTCAACATCCTTAGTCTTTATGCGAATCTGATGATACCCTGATCTCAAATCGATTTTGGTGAAGTACTTTGCACCATGCAATCGATCAACCAGCTCATCCATTCGCGGCAAGGGATAATGGTTTTTAGTCGTTAATTTATTTAACTTTTTAAAAGTCCACACATTTTAGGTTATTAGACATTAATTCCATTTGGAGATTGTAAAATTGCAAACTACGTTCTTCATGGTAAGTAAAATCTTTTCACCAACCTAAATAAGAACTGCAATCAACAACATCCATACATTTAACTGTTTCCAAAGCAGAAAGCATATACGGAGTAGAAATATCAACCTTTCCATTTAATTCTATGAGTGAGCCGTCATGCAAGAACGACAAACTGTGAGTTACATAGTTTTTCTTCATAGACTCGTTCCTCTCATAGAACCACTCCTTTCCACGTATTACATCTACCCTATCTAGATTCATAATGTGAAAGTCTAAATTATCTTTATAGGCTTGAATCTCAATTGGTAGACGTGGGACTATCCGGTCCCATACTTGGCTTTCCGCTCCCATTGCCAGCTTCACTGTGTAGTGGTGGTCACTTTGCCTTGTTTCCACCTTAGCTTCTGCAACAAATTAGCGTTAATAAAGTTATATGTGGAACCATCGTCAAATAAAACTGTTAAGGCTTGGCCACTCAAAACCCCCTTCATCCGAATGAGGTCATGAGGGCCAAAAACAGCCGTGTTAAAACAACAATGCTCACACCCAGAATTACCAGCAAAGGAAAGATCTACACTAGATATGCTAGAGTTATCTGGCGTCTTAAAAGATGCACCTTTAGCTTTCGTTTCTTTGGACATTCCTTTGCGACTTGACCTGGTTCCATGCAATTGAAGCATAGATTGTCGCTTCTAGCTTTCATAAAGGTTTCCTGGTCCAAGGTAGATCTTTTCTTTGACTTACTTGAACCTGAAGACTCATCCTTCGCCTTATCTTTCGATTTCTTTGGAAAGAAAGGCTTCTTACCCTTTATGTCAGGCAAGACACCAGTCTCAGGCTTGTGGCCATCATACGAGTATCATCGTATATTCTGGCGAAGCGAACAACATCCTTGAGGGCAAGAGGCTGGTTAATCCTGACCTCTAGCTGATAGTCTCTTGGCAACCCAAGTATAAAATGCAACTTTACTAGTAAAGGATCTATTCTAGTTGCAAAACGAGAATAGACTTCCTGAAACTCTTGTAAATACTGATCCAGGGGCCGGTTCCCCATATGGATCGTTGCATATTGACGGTAAAATTCAAAATCATCAAGAATAGGAAGGAAGGTTGCCATAAAGGCCTTACAAAAATCCTCCCAATTCCTAGGAACTTCAGGCTTACCCTTGACATCTTGCCACTAGGTACATGCTTTACCTTGCAGGTACATGACGGCGAGATTGATCTTATTATCTTCGGATGAATTGTGCATGGAAAAATGCGAATTCCATCGATCCAACCATTGCAAGACCGCCTCTGGGGTTCTATCCTTCTTTTCCCAAGCAAAAACTTCAGGAGTGAGCAAGGGTTGATGCACCAGTTGCCTTAGCTGCGTCAATTCCTTCAGCTCCTGCTGATCCCAACTGTGTTTAGCTTGCATATCAACAATCTGTTGCTGTAGATTGTTGATTGCAAGCAACAAAGCATCAGGGTCTAAGACAGAGGTAGATACAGTAACCTCCTTAGCAGGGGACATAGGCTGTGTGGTATGATTAGGATCCATTTTACAATAAGAGAGGTGAATTAAGAAAGAGATGATAGAATAGAATCAAAAGATACTCAAGGAAGGTAGATACAAGGCTACTCTTGCTGTCTCTTCACAAACCAAATGCTATTGTCCATGGCTGCCATAAGGAATAAGAGAGAGCAAAGAGAAGGATGCACCACCACCTCCACCTCTTCTTCTCAAGAAAACTCAAGCATAGGAGAGGCATGCCTCCCTCTCCATGCTTACCCACAGCCTGCCAAGTGGCCATGCTTTGCCACCTTGGCTCCACAGTAGCACGCTGGCCACCCACCAGAATTCTGGCCAATAGGCAGCCAGACCCCCCTCCTCCCTCATCGCTGGTTTTTTCTCTCTCCTCTCAGCGAACAGACCCTTTCCAGGCCTTCGCTGCAAATCAGCGGCACTAGAGGACAAAAAAAACCACTTTTTTAATGCGATGGGGTCTCTGGAATACCTGTCCACCTAACTGAGTCTGAGCGGAAATGGATTCCGCTGCGTGCCACCACCTTTCCGAACTTGGAAAGTGACACGTGGCAGCATGCTGAGGCCCTTAACTGTTTTTTTTCTTAAATTCCATTCCAAAAAACAGCGGAAAGAAGAACATGAAAAGGTGCATAAAAAATGCATTTTAAGCCCGATTTGAATTTCGTCAAAAGCACCGAAACTTACAAGAAATCTACTACGGATCAACGCACCTGCTTTCAGCATGCAGCGGCTGTGACTTAGCCATTTACAATTAAATAATTACAATTTACCATTTACATTGGGCAAGGGATTCAAAGTATATGTGACACTCCTCCTGAATCACTTGCGCGATGTGTGAGTAGATGTACTCACCTGTAACATCAAACAAATTGCAATGAGCATTGAGACTAGCACCAAATTTTAATTGAGCAACGACAGTCGACTCACGAGCATCAAAAACTAAAATGATTAAAATTCTATTTAGCAATGAGCATGGAAAGCCAATACATGTCATGAACTCGTTACTCACCTGAAACAATGGTGCCAGGTGCCGATGTGTCAATGGCTCTCAAGAACATGGTGCCCACATAGGAAGACACTAGACTATTAATGATATGTCACCTCATGGTGCCACTCCAACCATCAGTCATGATGGTGCACTCGAATTGGTTCCACGATTCACGAAGGGGCTCCAATTCTTTGGTTACATCTTGAACATCCCTCATCAAATGTGTGTTGCTTAGGGACTCCATGCCAGGTCCATATTGCAGCAACGCTCTCTATCATCTCCCCCCAAGCAGGAGTCTTCGCTAGATAGAAGGGGAGATCACAACAGTAGAAGAATCTTTTGATAGCCACATTTGCCCTATGCTTGTTGTCATCCCAAAATGACTGCACATAATATTCTCTACCAGTAGCACCTCTGTGGGGGGGTCTAGAACTAGAGGGGCCAGCTACATCTACATGTGCGTGTAGATGTGCAGGCCTTTGGCTCCATCTCATCCTGGCCCGAGGTGGATGCATGATGCCCAGCAGCTGTTCCTATTGCAACAATAGAAATAAAAAATACAGTCTACAAGTGACAGTCACATTCATCATGCACATTGCAGAATTCAGAATTCAAAAGCAAAAGTTTATAGAATCAGATAACAAGTGTATGTATTATGGTGCTCACCTGCAGTGACCGTCAAAAAAATGATCTCTCTCTGAATCGCTCTTGGTCTCGCAGTCGTGCTCGATAGCCCTGGAGGTGCATGTGGGCATGCTCTGATCTCATAGCCGCGGAAACAAAGGAGATGCGCTCGAATGCGCACTGGACGGCCTGTGTAGCTCACTCGACAATAATTGCGCATCCATCTTTTTGTACTTGAGCTACCGTATCCTGAAGCAATTGTGACATGATCCCATACAGGATCTCTATTTCTCACCATGACTCTCAACTCCTAACTCAAGTTTCAACTCCTAACTCTCCTAACTTCTGACACTCCTCTCACCTCTATTACCTAAGTTCCAACTCTAAACTCTACCACCTGAGTCCTAACATTGAATAACTCTATTGAAGTCTAACTAAAACTAAATTTACAATTTCACACACACACCTCTCGCCTAAACTCACACTCTCTCTCACACACACACACACACACACACACACACACACCCCTCCTCCTACTATTCTCTCTCTAAGGCTCTCCTAACTCCTAGCTCTAGCCTCTCTCCTTCATTCACCTAATAGTAGTTGCTAATACTACTAAACACCTAACACCTCTCCTCAAGTTTCTCCCTTTGAAAGAGGTGCAAAAAGAGAAAACCTGAATCGCAACTGAATTGGGGCCCCGGGGTTTAGCAAAGAAATTTCCAGTCCCGATTCTTTCCGAGTCGAATCGGGACCGAACGATTCTTTGACGAATCACGATTCGTCAGCCAATGAATTGTTTGTGGAAACACTATAGCAGGCATCTCTTGACAACCAATCATGCTTTGCACTTTTTCAAATCGTCCCCATTATACTTGACTTTTTACACCTGTTTGCTGCCTATCCATGTGCATGCAACCTGCAGCTAGTGGGACCAATTCTTGACTGCCTGCATCTCATCATCGATCATGGTCTCCTTCCATTCTTTGTAGTAGGATTTTCTAACGCAAAGCACGTTGGAGACCTCTTTGTCTTCTCTGACATCTATGTTTTGAAATTTCTCTTTCAAGAGGTCCTCTACCTTCTTCGTTGGCTGCTTTTCCTGAACATCCCGACTGTTCTCTTCCCTGTTGAGAATCAGAATACCTATGGTATCTGAAGCCTCTTTCCAGACATGCTCCCCTTCTGGAGTTTCACACAGTTCCTCCCCCTTCTGCGTCAAAAACCTGTCTCTAGAAATTGTCAGCTTTTTGTCTTGATGATCAAGTTTGGCTTTGTTTGGTCCGGCATATGACCAAAGGCTTTCTAATCGAATACCCTGTGGTGGCTTGTTATGGATATCCTGTCCATATGGTGGCTCCTTTTATTCATATGTTTGTGGACTTAACATGCATATATATTGATTTCACTGACTAACATTGATCGCAGGGAATAAGCTTTTCTTGAGTTTTTAATCCTTATTCACTGAAAGCTGTGATCTGATTCAAGTTCTTTGGTGTTTTCAGAGAAAAAATTGTGACAGTCCCAGCAAAGCAAGTTAAAAGGGAGACTCGAAGGGAAGCAAAAGCTGAAGTTGCTGCTGTGCTAGACAAAGTAATTAGCATATATATTTACATTGTCTTAGGATATCCTAGTTTTTCTTGTAGTACTTAAAAAGTGTGGTTGTACTCGTAAAGTGATCCTCTCTTTTCAAAAGTTTGTGCCCGTGTGACTGCTGATTTCTGATATATTTCAGTATAGGCGATTGAGAAGGAGCTTCTTCAGAGATTGCGAAGTGGCACTTATGGTGATATATATAACTTTCCAGTGAAAGAGTATGAAAAAGTGTTAGCCATGGAGGACATGGAAGCTGCTGATGAGGAGGAAGAGGATGTTGAGGTATGATTTCACTCTACCATATGAAACTTCAAAATGTTCACGTTATTGCAACCATGCAAGTTCAGTGTAATTTTGATGATTATATACCATTGCAAATTTTTCTTCGATCGCAGGAAGAGGAAGCTGAAGTCGTGTATGTAGAAGGGTATGAAATGGAGGAAGATGACATCGAGGATATTCCTACCATTTCAACTAGAAGTCAGCTTGATAACAACAGTAACGATGATGACGGTGAGTTACACCAGAAATACGAGTACTTGCCATTCCTGCCCCATATTTCATGGGACAAATTTTGATGCTGGACCCACCCAGAAATGATTTTCTTGATTTCTTAAATTTGCTAGGAAGTTATGTTCTGAAATGTCATGGAATTCTAGGGGGTGATTTGAATGAAGAACTCAAAGCACAACATACTCAGTTCCAGAAGAAGCACATTGCAAATAGAGGTTCCCCGGCCTTGGAGGATGGAAAAGGTGCAAAGAGAAGGAAAAGGCAACCACATGTTGAGGTATGTCTATTATCTGTTGTGCCTGTGTAGTTAGTCCCTTGCTGAAGTATTCTTCTGAGATGTCAAAAAGTAGGATTTTTCCTCTTTTGGTTAATCAGTCTACACTTCTCAGATTTTCCCTGTTGATGCCATCCTGTAGATTGAGTACGAAGAGGAGTACGAACAAGCAGCACGATCAGCCGTTTTTTAATAATCATGCCAACCTCGATCAGGTGTCTATTGTAGATTTCAAAGCATTTAAAGCTGGCAACTTTGAACTTGAAGAACCTGGGCAACTGAGAAACTGTGCTGCTGTCTGATCATGGTTGAAGTGTGACAGTGGCTATATTGACCATTAGGATATGAAACAAGAACTCTACAGCATGCCGGTATCCGTTGCCCCTTGCGCTTGATGCAAAGGTGGTTTATGTTTTGAGTCTGCACAAGCAGATAGAGTTGGAATGCCAGGGAACATTGGTGCATATTACTTGCAATCAGTTTTGACTTCCTGTTAACCTGGTGACTCAAGCATTAAAGCATATGTTCAAGTTTGGCATACGACATGCTCGAGTTTGAGAACAACTGCAGCCTTGTGTATGATGAATGCATTCAAGTTGTCAGGGCTTTAGGATTTCAATTATAAGAGCTGTAAGGGCAGGTTGCTACTTTTTTATATGCGAGTGTGCTTTAAAGTTGATGTGAGACAAGCTGCAAGATTGGGGACTCTGTGAGTCTTTTTAGTCGACCAGAGTTTTGGATCTCACTCCCACCCTTCGTATGCAAGACAAGTTCCACTTTGACATAACAACCAAACACTACATATGAATTTTATGTTTACATTGTGCAACCCATTCTTCATGTGACTGTTATCTCTATTGTTCTTTGACGTATGAATGTTCGTTCTTGATTGAATCTTGTATTTGCAACTATGAACGGATTTTCAAGGGGAAAAGCTGTTCCTACCTATAATTATGTAATCTGCTAATAAATGTTCGTCAACGCAGTGCTTGTAAAACCTTCTTGGAGATTAATCTATATTTCACAACTTTGTAAGGTAACAGGTCATAGAATTGGTTGCCGACAAAATTCTACAACTCAAGATTCTTCCCAATCAAACTCCTTCAGAGACTAGATTCTGCTAATGAACATTGCATTTGTAAAAACACTTAGGCTTTTGTTGGAGGAAGCTTGGGCAAGGCATTATGCTCATAGCAGGCTCGACAGCTTGTGTGGACAAGGCATTATGCCCATAAAAGTCCACGCAAGAAAAAATAACAAGAGCCCTCCTACTGGTTAGTGCTTACCACCAGCTAAAGCTCCTAGGTAGGGGGCTTTATGTCCCTTTAGGCCCTGCCCTTGGGCAAGAACTCAAATGTTTCGTGGACCTTTTTGAAATGCTTCTAGAAACAGGAAAGAATTAAGGAGACACTTTTAGGATTTATTTATTTTTAGGATTTTATTTCTAGCCTTTTACTATGGCATAAACAAGTGCTTTTTTAATGCTTAGGTTGTAGACAATAATTAATCAACATTTCAATTTTGAATCTTGACATGAGAGTTGAAATTTTGGAGTCCCACCTATTGTCATGAATGATGATCCATAAAAGATACTAGATAGTACATACCAATGTTGCATAATAGTGTTTTGGGACAACTGTCTTTTTTTTTTTTTTTTTTTTTTGGCAATATGGGGTTCAAATTGTAGGTTTTTTATAGGGGTATTTGATGGTAATTTTACTCTTTTTTCAAACACTATAGGGACCTTTTTTTTTTTTTTTTTAAGGTACCATTAATTGTATCGGCGCTATGTTTGTTGGATATTGTGCAGATTGTACAATTGGTAGTGAAATTGTTGGAAAGCCAATGATTTATTGGTCATATTGACATGTCACGAAACATCGTGATTTCTGTTCAAACTTCAGATGTCCCAAAATTGTCGCGAA
Organism: Diphasiastrum complanatum; assembly: GCA_029204225.1. Taxonomy (NCBI): domain Eukaryota; kingdom Viridiplantae; phylum Streptophyta; class Lycopodiopsida; order Lycopodiales; family Lycopodiaceae; genus Diphasiastrum; species Diphasiastrum complanatum. The sequence continues at coordinate 49,231,499 of CM055109.1, forward strand.
CAATTCGCGAAATGTTCTAGATACTATTTCAAGCTCAGAGACTGTCATCTGTCACAAGCAATTTGCGAAACACAAAAATGTCACGAAGGGACAATTATCGTGAATAATTCACGAAACACGAAGCTGAGAAGAAGAGACAAACTATCGCAAAATATTCGCGACCAAAATTTATTCGACCTTGGAAACAAAGCGTCTACCAGAATGTCAACAATTGTAAATGGTCATATCTATTGTTACAGAATATCAAAGGCCAAAAGATCTATCATGTGATAATATAAATACATGTGCACTACTCGTTGTAAAAAAAAAAAAAAAACCCATTCAATCAGAGACGCAACAGCGAGATAAGACAACAAGAGATGTATATTGATTCAGATTCAAAATTATAAAAATTCATTTTTTGATCAATAGTTTCTTATTGTCTAAAATTGTCTTAAGTTGTCTCTCAATTCTGCATATTATTTTCTCACGAAAATTCAATCAAAGCAAAAACTGTTCTATTAGTACATAGATCAGATATAAACCCAACTGAAGACACTGATATTGTTTAACTTATTCGAACTTTAATTGTGTTCTCCGTGGAAGAATAATTACTATTATGCTTATATAAAATACATGTAGCAATATAAATACATGTGCATTACTTGTTGTAACTAACTCATTTAATTAGAGACACAACAACGAGATAAGACAGCAAGAGATGTATACTGATTCAGATTCTGAATTATAAAAATTCGTTTAAAATTGTCGATGTTCGGAAAAGCTAGTGAAATTGTCGGAGTTACAAATGCGTCTCTTCATTTGTAGAAATCGTTCTTCACTATTCCAAATACAAAAACCATTAAAAGAACCAATAAAGAATGTGTACAATTTTGTCTTGTTCATAAGAATAAGCTACCATTAAATGTCATGTAAAGTTTTCTAGATGGTGGTTGAATTGTTCATAAGCTTTAATTTCGACAACTTCCCCCTTTGCCAACAACATGTAGCTGATTTTAAAGCTGCCAACAGCTCGCTGATTGGGCATAGCAACATGATCACACTGAATAGCGTGCATGGCCACTGTTAAAACTCTGAACTCCCAACTTTCTCCATCGACAAGTACAAGACAGTCATTGTTGATTGGTAACTGAAAGTACAATTAGTTAGAGATTAGTTACGGCTTAATTCATTTCTTGTTGACTAGTCTAGGATTAGGTTAAAAGAATAGGATCAAAAGACGAAGTAGTATAAAGGTGTGGCATGCACACACAGAATAGGGAAAGAGAGTGGTTCAGTGCGTAGCAACAAGGCATTGTGTGTATGTCTCTCGTTTTGGGTTCTGCAGAATATAGTGGCTTCTTGTTCTATGAACTAATGCTTTGCATTCACCCTATTGCATGTTTCCATGTGTTTCCATCTGATGTTTACTCTCAGTATACAAATCAATTTGTCAGTAGAACACATGCATGATCATGCAGGTTTACATGAATTTGATTATGTAAAGCTCATCATTTCATAGTCAGGGACACCAGCTGTTAGGAAGTTTTCCATAACTTGAAACAGTACTTCGAGCCAGGCTCCCTACAAAACTTGTTTTGCAAGGGAGCTATTGGAGAACTTGCTTGCAGATATCTTGAGACACACATTAGTTCTGACCTGAAACATATTAGTTGGGGTTGTTATCTATGTTTGAGAATTAGTAGCCAAGCATACCAAGAATTTATGCAACAATGGATATGTAGGCTAGGTTATGTATTTAGGAGATGACTTTATCAAAGATAACATTATGAAGTAGGTTAGATTTTGCATAGAGAAGAATTAGTCCAAATTTATTCAAACTCAGAGACTCAGTATACATACAAGTAGTGTAGCTAGGTGAACCACAAGAGTCTAATGCATAAGAAAAATTACTTATTGTGTATTTTGACATTTCCATTAAGATCTACCACAAGTGGTTGGAGTGTGCCTTGTGAGTGTGAAAAACACTTTGTTGAGTGTTTCATGCCATCAAGTGTGCTGTTGGATGCTCTTGAAAGCTTCTTTTTCACTTGGATATTAACTCAAGTGAAGAACTTGTGTGTAATAAATATTGTACAATTTTTTTATTTGACACTCTGTGTACGCCTTCTCTAGTTGACTTGGATTTATTTTCTCTAACATTTTCAATGGACCAAAATTGGGTGTAATTATCTTAAGAGCATTGTATTGGGTGCAAATATATTTTGACATTTCCATTAAGATCTACCACAAGTGGTTGGAGTGTGCCTTGTGAGTGTGATAAACACTCAACAAAGTGTTTCATTTTTTGTAATGCCATCAAGTGTGTTTTTTGGATGCTCTTTGAAAGCTTTCTTTTTGACTTGGATCTTAACTCAAGTGTGACCCCCTCTTTGACTCCTTTTTTAGCATTTGACTTCAATTTTATTTTTTCAATGGCCTGAAATTGAGTGTAATAAAAAGAAGAATGGTTTTCTATTCAATCTCAACACTCTTATCCAACCTGGAGTCATCGAAGGCTTACATATTCTTTGGTTTTTCATACTCCACACTATTAATCAACATCAGATCTCGATGTTGATAACAAGATATTATAAGACTCATCCATCTTAAAAACATTTAAATGTAAATTGTTATTTTATTGAAAGGAAACGTCATGATACTAGGATATTATAAGCATCATCCCTCTTAAGAACATCTAAATGTATATTGTTATTTTAAGTGAGAAGAAATGTCATGAGTTGTTGCCCTCTTTTATTATAAATACTCTTAGCTTACAAGTGTTTGAATTCTAATATCTAAAACCATATAATCTTAAGTTGGGACATGGGTCCCCTTCAAGGCCTTCTACCCCTTCACATCTCTAGGAGAAGGTATGTATCTCATGTAGCCCCTTTGTCTCTTTAATTGTACTCTCTCTCTCTCTCTCTCTCTCTCTCTCTCTCTCTCTCTCTCTCTCTCTCTCTCTCTCTCTCTCTCTCTCTCTCTCTCTCTCTCTCTCTCTCTCTCTCTCTCTCTCTCTCTCTCTCATGGACTCTCGTTTATGCTCATGTTTTTCTAATTGTTCTTCAAACAATCATTCAAGTAAGAGTACCTTTCTTGAGATAAGATAACCTAGTAAGGAAACTGCACTACCATTAACCCATTACTTTCGGTTTGGAATCATTAGCACATAAGGAGGGTGTTTCGCTTAATCAGTTACAGTTGGTAGCTCGCAGGAAATGTCTTTGCCTCACATCCAAGTATGAAGCTATATGAAATAACACCGGTATGAATTGTCTTTTCACCCAATTTTAGGGTTTGTGCAAGTATGTTGACACATAGTGCAATACGGTTCATTTACACATGAGGAACTTCAAGATATGCTAAAAATGATTGCTTTCAAAGATATGATCCTGAAGATTTATGTTTCATGCTATAATTTGATGAGGATTGGATTATGATGCTAATAACAAAGTAAGCATGTATAAAATATGAAGCGGTTGTTGTAGGTGAGTTATGTACTTGTTTAGGGCTTGACTTTGGCGGGCTTGTATGGCATGGATTTGCCCAAGCTACAAGGCAATGAGGGACAAAGAAATGGTGGCAAAGAGGATCTTCTTGTTAGAAAGCTGAATTTTTACCGTGATTGACCATGTGCAGGAGGAATTAGAAGAAATAAGCTCACTGGAGGTCAGTGCAACTGGTAGGCGATGACTAATGGCTAGAAGAGACAAAGGGAAGATGTTTTTTGCATTTACGTTATTACAATAGATGCTTTGAGAGTATAATTGTTAAATAACTTTACTCTGAAACCTTCAGATTTTTGGTCATATTGATGAGATCTTTGAGCAAATTGTGTTTGGTTGGACTTATTTTCCACATTTGAAACATGAATGATATAAACAACTTTCAAATCCTTTGTGAGTTCGAGGTTCATGGCGGGATCTTTCGCGAGCAGGGTTCTTGTCATCTGGAATGATCTGGATAAGGCTCTCAATAGGTACGTGAGCTGCTTCTTAGCTGACACAACATTCTCTGATCCAGAGTTATGTAGTGACAGAAACAGATCTTTCATCTTTCTTACGAAAGAAGTGACGTCTTTTCCATCCCACTGCAAATTCGTCAACTAATCTTCCAGCATTATGATTTGACTTCTTGATGTCGTTTGAAATCTGGTGAGTAATGCATCCCACATCTCCTTAGCTTTGGAGAGTGTAGTCAGGTCAAGTGTGGGACTATCTTCGATGGAAGATGATAGCAAGGCTACTGCCTTGTCATTTTTCTCCCTCCATTCGCATAGCTCCTTGTATGTTGTCGTAGGCATTTCTTATGTGCCATCCACCCAGGGGACTCAGTCCTTCACCCTTGAGTATCAAAGATGTCTTAACTTTTCAGACTAGAAAGTTAGATCCTAAGGAATCAAGTATTGTGCAGATCTTGCTCTACATGCTGCTGATTGAAGCCATTGCTTCTTGGAGTCTTTTCTCTTGTTGATGTTTGTTTGTTTGAATGCTTGGCCTCCTGGATCTGCTAGCTTCTTGGCTATGTCAAAATATGACAAGATGACCGGGTCTGATACCACTGATGAGAAATCTGGTTCGTGTGTCACGATTTGGGTTTTGCAGTCGCGAAGCTTTCACGAAGGAACCACGATCCTCTTGCGACTCGGATGGAGTTCAGATGCGATCGCTGGACACTGCCAGTTGAATCACTCCTACAATCCTCCAGAATGTAGTTAGGCTCTACTGATCTACGTTTATAAAATTAATGCAGCATTCAACATAGTTTCAACCAAGGTACGGAATTAAAATGAACGAGAAAAAAAAAAACTTAGACACACGATTAACAACAGAAGCATTTGCATACTAGATCAGACACAACAAGAGAAATTATCTATATTGAACTTCCTCTGCTTTCTTCAAGCACTGCATGCAAATCCACGCAGTGCGTTGGAGTGGGAGAAACACGGTTCTCTCACGAGTAATCGTCTCGCTTTACTAGCGGACAATTGGATCTCTATGGATCCTGATCACAGAGCTCGTCTCGCACGCATGCGGACTTGTTGTTTGTATTTCGTCCTGATCGCTTACTAACATCAGACTATTACATTACACTGTATGTGTATTCTGTTGATCTATATGTCAAGTATCATCCAATAAGTATGGTCGCTCTATGTGAATCTAAGATTAGAGTGATTAAACATCTACAACTATCAGGGAATTACAGGAGTGGCAGATTAGCCACGACCTAGAATGTGTCTGCTGACATCATTCCATCAGATCAGATATCTATACTTTTGGGTACTTGCATGATCTTGTTGGTACTTTTTGGAGCATACAGGCAGGAGAAGGTTTCATTTCCGTCGTTGGTTTTGTTTTTGTCATTTGCCTTCTCTCGTACTGAATCGCAAAAGATTCTCATTCGTGAATCTTTCGTGTTCGCGAACCGTTCGCCTTCGTCTGCTTTGACTTTTGTGTTCACGAACCTTCATCTTCGTTTCCTTTGACTTTCGTGTTTGCGAAACTTTTCGTGCTTCATGTCTCCAAATATTTGAGTTCACGAATGTCTTCGTCAAGCTGAGGGTTGAAAGCTAGCAAGGCTTTGTAATTAGAAACATTTTGTTTCTTCATGATAGGGATGGTTTGACGTACTTTTTGTAATTGTAATCAAGTTGGTAAGGCAGTGAATCTTGTTTCGGACATGGATAACAACTGATGCTCAACTATGACAACTATTTTTTTCACTTTACTAAATTGTGCGGTTTTGTTGTGGGATGGTGGTAGGTAACAACTGGGTGTCCTAAAACTTGCTTCGTTTTCTGGTACTCTGTATTGTAGACTTTATACGGCTATATTGTAACCTATTATGCTATAATTGAAGTTTCAAAGGGTTTGGTCTTGACTTGTCAAGAGGGACTATGTGATGTTCTGTTACTCTCTCAAAGCATCTTTTTAAGATGCCAGTTCGACTACCTTTTGGCCAAGGTAGTACCAAACCTTTACCTTTACTTGTATTTTATGGCTAACAAGGTTTGTTTTATGATGTAGTCCACATGATGGTTCTAGGAGGCTATTACTCTTGGTTATGGGGAGCTCCTTCCTCCTCCTTACCCTTTTATTCAGACTATCATTTGTTGCATGAAGAAAGCTGTTGATGTTCACAAAATCATTACTTCTTATGATAAAGCTACTTGTGATGCTGCTGGACCTGTTGATAAGATCTTTTGCCTTGTTGACTGGATGACTACTATGGATTGGATCAAATTATAGATGGATTTCATTCAAAAGAAAAAACTGTTAAGCATGGTTGAAAAATCTATATGGATCTCTCTAACTATGCTGAACATATTGCTGTTGAAGAAAGTTTCTACAATTTACATATTCGGAAGATTTTTGCCTGTTTGGAAACAGAAAATGGTGACCTTTTTGTTGATACTCCTACCCTTATTGAACCTCCTACCTCACCTCATCCTTTGATGTGGTGACAATGTAAAAACAATTCTTCTATCATCTGGTTTGATCACGCTATCTGGTATATGATGAACAACCTTGCCAAATTGTTTCTCGGTGCACCTTTACAGAATCAACTCAATGCCTTTTTTCTTTGGCTTCGTAAGCCTGCTAGAGATGTTGTCAAATCCCACCTTACCTTTATGTACATCAGACAACACATAATTGAAGCTTCCATTAAACTCTCCCTTAACCCGACCAAGCTGCTTGCTCACCTTGGCGATGCTGAGAATATACGAGAAATCGAATGCCTTCTTAGAAAGCCTAGCTTCTCTACCTTATAGGATAAGTACTTCTAGAATACAAGCAGAAAAACAGGTTCCTTCAATTTAAATAATCCAAGTTCAGTCATCACAAGCAGTGTCAACAAGAAGAGGGAATACTTCCCAAGTAGAGGCAATGAAGGACAGAGCAGTGGTGGAAAAGGGGATCTGTCTATCAAAAAGATTGATCCAAGTGCAGCAAGATATTGAAGAGCTTTTTGGAGGTCATTGCAGTTGGTAGGCAACAACTTTTGGTGAGAAGAGATAAAGTAAAAATGTTTTTACATTTACGTTACTATAATAGATGCTTTGAGAGTATAAACATAAAACAATTCTATTATGATACTTTGCTTCATTTATTTGGCTACATTGATGACATCTTTGAGGAAATAATGTTTGGCTGGACCCTTTTTTCCGCATTTGAAACATGAACGATATAAGCCCTTTCAAGTTTATTGTCATTTTGATATTGATCATATTCCACTTTGTATGTGCTCAAATTCTAAACGTTTTAAAGAGTTTATTGACAAATTTTGGGCATGTTATTTCTATGAATACTAGAATTATCTATAGTAAACTTTTAAGAAACGACCTGAACAAAGGACTTAATCATATTCCGCTACGTCAGTCTAATATTAATGAGGTCTATTTGGAACTTTATCATGGATGGTTAAAATTGGCTACTTTCTTACCCTGTTATCAGAATGTGGATCATAATATTATTGTGGAACATGCTCTATTTTGCAAGCTTGCTGTGACAAATTTTTTAAAGAAGACTAGATGGCTGCATGAATTTTTTTTTTGCAAAGATGGATTTGAAGAATGCTATTTATGAACGTGACTGGATCACTGCCTTCCTATATGTGAACGAAATAGCCCAGCATAATCCTTGTTTCATGTGGATGAATTTTGTCAGGACCTTGGCATTGCAAAGATTATTTGGTCTAGATTTTGCTCCTTTTCCAGACATTGAAAACAATAACATTGATAATGCTTTGACGGTTACTAGGCATACTTTTTCTAATAAACTACCAGATGCCTTATTGGGAAGAAGAATTACCTTTTCTACTTTGCACTTTTAAAGCACACAAAAATACTTTCAGATGGATTACAAATGCACATGACCACTATTTTTCAAAGGTGGCCACATTTCTTTCTGGAGCTCTTCGTATTCTGTCTCCACTCATGGAGGGGATAGGCCATAAGGCACATTCATTACCTAAATGTAGATACCAACCTATTCTGGCAGCATGACTCATCTACTGATTTCTATCTTAATGTGCCAAACACGATCACTTTTATGTGGTCTGTTGATATCTCTAAGTGCTATGAAAACATCCCTCTTAATGGCCCGGATGGACTTAAGACTATTATACGAAAATTGATCTTGTACGCTTTCAAATTCAGTAAGAACGAATTTCTTGCCTATAAGTGGAACTCTGATTATGAGAATGTAAGTGGAAATGGATTAGCACACCAACATGTAAGTGGACTCTTATAGACAAGTTACTACTTTGCCAATGGAATGATTTACTGATTGACCATTGCATTGTTAGACTCGGAAACAAAGCTTGGAGATAGATTTTTGGTATACCCATGGGCTTTGTGTGTTCAATTCTTAGCATCCCAAAACGTTCCTGAATCTTATACAAATAGAGTGGGTTTTCTCGGCTTCTTGTTCCACCTAGTAGGCAACGTCAAGGGAAGCTTGCAGAAATAGATGGACCTTTGACTGCTAGATACGAAGCGCGGATCGCCCAGGCAAATTACATCTCCATAAAGGGTGCCACTCTATGGTTGTTTCGGATGCATACCATTCCGAACGTCAAACCGATGGTTGTCATTGATTTTTTAATCTTATTGTAGGGTCTTCAATCCAAGGGTTAGTTCATTGGATAGGCACCTAAGTATGCGTAGATGCTACTTCTAGTTAGTTCCCTACTTTTTGTCTAACTCTACCACTACTAAAGCTACTTTCACTAACTCTACTCCTCTAAACTACCTTCATCATGATTGTAGGTGAAAGGAAAGGGAAGGTTAGAAGAGATTGAGAAGAGAAGAGGGAAAGAGAGAGATAGAGGGTGAGAGTGGAGGTTAGCTCAAATGCTCCTTATGCTTGCTAATGGAGAAACATTAACTAAGACAACCAATAAACATGGAAATGGAAAGCAATGAAAACACAATCAAAAGCGTAAGCACGTAGTGAATAGCAAATGAGGATGTTTTTCTCCAAAAAGTGATAGAGTTTCCTCCTTCTCATTAAGCATGGAAATAGAGTACAAATGGTGCCTTTTTATAAAATGGGGAAGGCTAATATTTACATTAGTCCTATCCATTCATCTTGGACCCAACTTGATCCAAGGGTCCACAAAAAGTACATTGGAAATCACAAGACTCATGTGAGTCCAAAATTGGACCCAACTCTAAAAAGTAAACTCTAAGTTTAAAATTGACTTTGGGCCTCAGGTTTTAATTTCAATTACAAGGGGGCCAAGTCTTATTTACAACTCAATTTGCATGCTCATTGGGCCATGAGCTTATACGCGCATGATGTCATGCCCTCGCAACACATTTTATTGGCCAATATTATTTATTTACAATTCGTCGGAAATACTCCCAACAGGACCTACGACCTGAAGTAGTGCCGGTCCCTCGGCATTCTGCCGGTTTAGTAAAGAGTCTTCTTGGACCGCCTCTAGTGGATTAGGTAGCCCATGACGTCTTCCATGAAATTAATGCGGTCCAGTTTCTTCAAGTCCTTGGGCGTGTGAAGGGACTTGTGGACTCCTGTCAGCCAGTCTTGGTCGACCCACACTTGGAATCTGCGCGTCCAGGGATCGCCAAGGAATGCAGTTTGGTAATAGACTCGAGCGGCTGGCAGCTGATCTTCGACTTTGTCGGAGACAAGCGCCTTATTAGGATCAAAGACCTGGTTGAATCTTGATGAATCTAGCTTGATTTGGCTTGATCTTCCTAGATCTAGTTATGATGGCCTAGCAAAATAGCTTTTCGTCACATGTCACCACCAACCTGGATATATCTCACTGCGGTGGCCAGTACTTGTGCAATTGGCTACCGTTGACGGGTGTATCGAACGGTGTCCCATCTAGCTTCTCTAGATTCACGGCTCCATGATTAAGAATTCCTTTGATCTGATAAGGACCTTTGCTTGTGAATTTTAGTTTTTCCTTGATCGCCTTGGTTTCATATATCAGGACCAAATCTCTGGAACGAAGATCCTTCTTTTGTAACCTGTGATTGTGCCATGCTTTGTGTCTTTTCTTCTCAACTACCAGTGCATGCGCAACTAGTAAGCGTGCTTCATAGTGTTTATGCAAAGCTTCGTGGCGTAGTTGTAGATATTTGGATTCATTAAGGCGTTGTGTTGCGGCAATCCTTAATGAAGAGACTAAAAACTCTATTGGCATTACAATGTCCTGACCATATACCAATTGGGAAGGTGTTTGATCAGTGCTTCCCTTATATGTTGTCCTAAATGCCCATAGAACAACATGCAACTAGTGTTCCCAATCTGATCTGCTAGCTTCAACTGTTTTCGTGAGCACGCTACATAGGATCTTATTGGATGATTCTGTTTGTCCATTACCGCGAGGATAATAAGGCGTACTGGTTCTATGGATCACGAAGAATTCCTCCAACAAGACCTTGATGGTCTCATTGATAAAATGACTTTCACAATCGCTGACTATCTCCACCGGACATCCAAAGTGCACAATGATATTTTCATAAAGGAACTTGGCAGTTGTCCTAACATTAGCTACTCTTACTGCCTTGGCTTCGACCCGTGGCTACGATTATGTATCGAGCCTGGGTACTCCTTGCTGCAAGGTGAATTGGACCAATGCAATCCAATCCCCACTTTTTGAATGGTGCTTGGGCTAAGACCAGGTGCAGTAGATCATAATTCAATCTCGTTGGTCTCCTTGCCCTTTGGCACACATCGCACTTCCTCAGGTATTCCTCCGTATCCTTATGAATTGTTGGCCACCAACATCCTGATTGCAGAATCTCGCAAACTGTAATGTCGGATGCAAAATGGCCTCCACCCGTGTCTTCATGTGAAAGCAAAATGATTTGGGTGGTCTCATGAGGAAGAATACATCGTCGAAGAATCCCATCTGGTTCTTTTCGGTATAATTGGCCGGCAATCAATTGATAAGGTCTAGCTTTCAAGATCAAGTTTTGCTGATCCTCCTTTGGTAGTGATTTGTCTGTTTGGCCCCACATTAGATATTCAACAATGTCAGCAGCCCATTCTGGTACTGTGTCCACGTAAAATAAGACAGCATCAGCCAGCTCATCGTCAGGTTGGATTGCAACCTCCTTTCCCTTGATTTGCAAGACACGATCTGCCATGTAGTGTTGTTGTTCCTTGCAGACTACTATCCAAAAATCAAACTCCAACAACAGAAGTAGCCATCTGGTGATTCTCCCTGAGTTGCAAGTTTTGTTAACGAGATAGAGCAAGGGTTGATGGTCCATATAAAAAGCAAAATGTGTGGCCATCAGGTAGTGCCGAAATTTCTTAACCGCATAGATCATTGCCGACGCTTATCGCTCTGTGGTCAAATAATTCATCTCTGTATCACTGAGCTATCGGCTTGCAAATCGGATTGCATGTCAAACTAGACATTGTCAACATTATTGCATATCATACTAGACCAACTAGACTTTATGCATGTCACTGAAATTTGATCTACCTAACCCAAACTAGCCCTATTCTACAAGGATATGTGCTCAATTCACATACCTTGGATATGTACAAAATATTTACATGGGTAGGATCTCCCAAACATTAACAACAGATGATAGATATGTTTTACAATTTTTAACAAATCTTTCACAGGCTTTATCTACTCCGTTCACATATAGGAAGGTAGTGATCTAGTCACGTTCATCAATAGCATTTTTTAAATCCATCTTTGCAAAAAATATTCCATGTAGCAATCTAGTCTTCTTTAAAAAGTTTGTCTATGTAAGCTTGCAAACTAGAGCATGTTCCACAATAATATCATAATCCACATTCTAATAACAGGTAAGAAAGTAGCCAATTTTAACCATCCATGATAAAGTTCCAAAGAGATCTCATTAGACTGACATAGCAGAATATGATTAAGTCCTTTGTTCAAGTCGTTCCTTAAAAGTTCACTATAAATAGTTCTAGTATTCATAGAAATAACATGTCCAAAATTATTGTCAATAAACTCTTTAAAACATTTGGAATTTGAGCACATACAAGGTGGAATATGATCAATATCAAAATCACAAAAAACTTGAAAGGGCTTATATCATTCATGTTTCAAATGCAGAAAAAAGGGTCCAGCCAAACATAATTTCCTCAAAGATGTCATCAATGTAGCCAAATAAATGAAGCAAAGTCTCATAATAGAATTCTTTTACGTTTATACTCTCGAAGCATCTATTATAGTAACGTAAATGTGAAAACATCTTTACTTATCTCTTCTCACCAAAAGTCGTCGCCTACCAACTGCACTGACCTCCAATAAGCTCTTCAATATCTTCCTGCACATGGATCAATCATGGTAAAAGTTCAGCTTTCTGATAGGAAGATCCCCTTTTCCACCACTGCTCTGTCCCTCATTGCCTCTACTTGGGAAGTATTTCCTCTTCTTGTTGACACTGCCTATGATGACTGAAGTTGGATTATTTAAATTGAAGGAACCTATTTTTCTGCTTGTATTCTGGAAGTACTTATAGCTATGAATAGAGCCACAGCTGATCTAGAGCTAAGCTATGAATTATTACAGAAGCAAGACTTAAGCTATGAAAGCAGCACATAAGCAAGACTTAACCCTAAAAAGCGGTACTGATTACGAATAGTCAACTTATTTAAAGCACAGTAATCAATTCAAAGACGTTTGGTACCATCTTTCTTACTAACAAGGAGTACATGGGCACCGAAAGGGCTGTGACTAGGAACAATGAGACCTTGATCTAACAAAGTAGTAATATGGAACTCAAGCTCATCACGCTCAGATCGAGACATACGATAAGGGGGATGGGAAGGAGGAGTAGAACCAGGATGCAAGTCAATATGATGGTTCACATCACGCAATGGTGGTAGCGTCGTAGGTTCTGAAAAGACAAAAACATACTGTTGTAATAAGTCAGAGATCATCTGAGGAACAGCTACTAGAGTAGAAACTGGAGGAACTGGTATAGTCCGCTGAACACATAATAAGGCTGCACAATGAGCCTTCGACAGGCTGCGGATAAACTCTCATGATGTGTTCTTCAAGTCTAATGTCAAGTGGAAGTGACAAGGATTCATGGTGGATAGATAGTGGATCTAGTTCACACATGACTAGTCACAAGGAGTTCTTTACTTCTTTGATCTCTTATGTTGGAACCAAGAAAGTCGTTCACATGCCAAATGGTGGTGAGTGTATGATCAAAGGTATTGGCTCAATTCCTATTTGCCTTTCTACTAATAGGAATGTAAGGCTTGATGGTGTTCTTTACATTCCTTCACTTTCAAGGAATTTGCTAAGTGTTGGTCAAATGTTAAAAAAAGGGTACAAGGATGTTTGCTTCATTACTAAGGGAGATGTCTTGATTGCTAGGGGCAATAGACAAGGTAGACTTTACAAGGTAGAGTTTCCGTGGCCGAATCCAAAATGCTTTTGATACTCAAAAGATCTTTTTCTTTTACCTCAAGGAGAGCAAGGTGAAGACCGTTGCGGAATTTTAGAGTCAAATCCCGAACTTTTGATTCTAAAGCCTCTTGATGAAAATCGGAACCCTGCAGCTTTGGGAAAGCAATGCGGCAAGAATGAGGCGTTTCACCGGCGACAAGTTGGCTCTTAAGCTTTTCAATGGAAGCATGAAGGCTGTGGTATTTACGGAAATCCCGCTTATAGGTGGCCATTGAATCTTTCAGAATGGATTGAATTGCAGAAGAAAAGGACGGATGCTCCAATTCTTGAAGAAACTGGTTCTTAGGCAATTGCAGAGATGGCAAAGAAGCGGGATTGACAGCGGGATTGGAAGAAGATGGAGCGGAAAAAACTTGCGGCGAAGCAAAAAGAGGAGCGAGCTGCTGTAACAGAGAGGGGTTTTGTTGCAGTAGTTGCTGTAAAGCGGCAAGAGCGGCAGCGGACGGTGGTGGCGGTACGGTGGCAGCGAATGGCGACGGTACGGCGGCGTCGGGCTGCGGCAAACCAGCGGCTGTGGCAGCGAAGGCAGCGGAGCTGGCAGCGGGATCAGGGGCAGCGGCAGCAGCAGCAGCAGACTGCTGCGCAGCAGCAGTCTGTACGGACTGCTGTACGGACTGCTGCTGCGCAGCACTGAAAAAATGTTGCTGCGCAGCAGCTTGCAGCGCGGCGGCAGGCTGGAACGCAGCAGCAGGCTGGAACGCGGCGGCAGCGAGCTGGAGCGAGGAGGAGGAGGCAGCGAGCTGGAGCGAGGAGGGGTAGCAAGCGGCAGCGGACTGCTGCGCAGCAGCAGAGGGCGGCGGAAGGACCTGCGCAGCAGCAAGAAGAAGCTGCGCAGGGTTTTGCAGGGGAGGCGCATCCTGAGCAGGCGGTAAGGCGGCAAAAGCGGCCTGATCCGGGGGCGGAGGAGCGATGAATCCCTGAAAAGAGGTGCTCAGAGCGGGCAGCGATGGCTGAGGATGATCAGAGGTAGAAGCAGCAGCAGCATTAGCCATTTCTTCCTCGGAAAGCAGCATACCGGCAGCACGAGCTTGAGCATACAAAATGATCTGTTGTTGTTGCCAGAAATCAGGAGCTTCTTCCATAGCTGAAGAGGGAGTTCTCGAACGCTTCCGGGGTCTCACAGAATCTTCTTCGCTAGCTATCATAAAGACACGAATAGGGTTAAGCAACTAAGAGAAATATGTAGCAGTAGAGAAGAAGATAAACGATACAATGAACGAATCAGAGTAGTAAACTAAAGAGAGACGGATCATGACAGATCTTAATCACATGTAAAGCGAGTGAGAGGAAGCGGAGAGAGAGAGAGAGAGAGAGAGAGAGAGAGAGAGAGAGAGAGAGAGAGAGAGAGAGAGAGAGAGAGAGAGAGAGAGAGAGAGAGAGAGAGAGAGATGGAGATAGAGAGAAGAGACACTTTTGCACACAAATGAAGGGAAAGTACTGATCAATAGCAAAGCCAGACTAGTTTCGCTCGTGAGAGCTCATCAGTGGCGCTAAGGAAGAGGTGGACAGACCCCACACTCTCCAAAAGTACTAACTACAAGTGAGAGCAAAAGTGAGCCAATGTATGGCTTTTATACTAGAAGAAATGGAATAATCCCTGAGCATATGCTTCCAAGGGTCCAAAGTGCTAGTAGGCTAAAGTGCAGGTAGGGCTAAAGTGCTAGTAGGCTAAAGTGCAAGTAGGGCTAAAAATGACCGTTTGGGCTTAAAAAGTGACCGACGGAAATAACCGTTAGGTCGAATGTAGCCGACGGAGCATGAGAAGCACAAACTGCAGAAATAGCTAATTTTTTCAAATTTTTTCTAAGACTAGCAGTACCAACCAATGCCGATGATGCAGAAAAAACTGCTAAAAATAGGCATGGGGCAAAAATAGCTAAACTACCTGAAAAAGCAGTAAAACCCCGAGCTAATGCTTCAAGGGGTGAAGATTACAATGGAAAGAGTAAAACCCTGAGCAAATGCTTCGAAGGGTGAACAATACATAGTAAAACCTCGAGCCAATGCTCCGAGGGTGAGGAAGTACATCAGTGAAATCTACTGTGAACCAAGTAACCCTGTAAGTTACGAGCCCGGAGCCAACAGATGATAGGCCGTCCGAAAAGTGTCGATAACTGCGGATCTTTCAGGAATGCGTCCGAGAGTTTAGGGTTTAGGAATGCCCCAAGGTTTAGAGCCTGAGTAAAAGGAGAGTGCTCAAGCTTCAGCACCAGGGGGGCCCGCCGAACTCTAGGAGGACCAGGAAGACATGCATCGAGAAGAGTAGATCTATCACTGTATGAAGCAGCAGCAGCAAAGCAAAGCAGGATGAAAGCTCTGGGATAGCCACGAGCACGCAAGCGCTGATAAAAGCTGTGTCGAAGAGCAAGAAACCCATCCAAGGTACTTTCTCTGAGAATATAACGCTGAAGCTCGCCAAGAATGAAAGCACGCTTCTGGTGACGCGGGTGGCAGGAAGACCAAGGTAAATACTGATACTTGTTAAGGCTCTTCTGATGACAACTGGAAGAAAGGATACCAGAAGAGCGAAAAGCAGCATCCTTCGAAAAACAAATGTCGAGGATATCTATACTGAAGTCCGAAATCTGCCAGTGTATATGAATGGAGTCCACCAAGGAATCATACCTAGAGAGCCAATGCTCAAGAGAAGTGCGAGAACCCTGCCAGATACCAAAACCATCGTCGATGAAGCGCCTGAAGTAGATAGGCCAGGAGGAAGGGGTCGAAGAAACTGCCAAATCATACTCCAAACTGCAAAGGAAGAGACAAGCGTAGACAACTGCAAAGCTGGTACCCATAGCTGTACCTCTGACCTGAAGCCAAAAATCTGCATCAAACTGAATGTAGTTATGCTCAAGGACTAAAGAGGCAAGATTGAGAACAAGTCTTTCCAAAGGAACAGAGGAAAGCCTGCCAGCAATCATAGACTGAAGACGTCGAAGACCCTCCTGAGTAGGAATACTCGGATACAGAGATTCGATGTCAAATGAAAACAGCAGAATGTCCTGACTAAACTGCCTAGAAGATAAGTCTCTCAGAAGAGCACGAGAATCCACAAGGTGATTAGTCTCCGACAAAAGAATAGGAAGTAGCTGATAATGAAGCCATCTGGACGCATGCTCAAAAATGTAACCAATGCTAGAGCAAATAGGACGACCCACCAGAACGGGCTTATGAACCTTCGGAAGAAGATAAAATAAGCAGGCACGAAAACCAGTAGCAGGCACAAAAAGGATAAACTTAAGAGTAGCAGAATCAATAGTGCCTAAAGCATGAGCAGGAACAACTAAAGATTCAAGTAAACTCCATAAGTAAGACCAAGGGATGTGCGGAACAGAGAGATAAACTGAGGTATCGTGAAGATGCCTATATGCTTCAGAAACATACCAAGATCTGGAGAGAATGGTAACCCCTAAATTCTTATCAGCAGGTTTAATGACAATAGACTCATCAGAACGAAGCGAGCGAAGAGCTAGCATAAGCCTACCATGAAGAAAAGGAGAAAAAGAGTTTCTGGAGACAGCAGAAAGGCGAGAAAGGATAATATCACGACCCATAGAAATAATACTCTCAAGTTCAGGGTTTAGGTCGAAATTACTCCAGGAAAGGTTAGGAATACGAAAAAGAGGAGTAGAATCCACACTGTTTCTAAAATGAAAAGACAAGCGTAAAGTACGAGCAAACGAATCAAAAGCAGAAAGAACAGAGTCATGAGAAGGAGGAGAGGGGTGAGGAATAAACCCGAGACCATAACTGAGAAGCTTCCTCTCATGGAAGGAAAGAGTGCGATGAGCCAGGTTATGAATAGCAGTATTGGTGATTCTGTGATCCACCTGGAACGTCGAGAACCTCCCAAAGAGAAAGACTGCATAGCCATGTCGATCCATCAAGGGCCACCAGAAGAGCTTCCGAGAACGGTGCCCTTCATGACTGGAGAACGGTTCCTTGGTGAAGCTGGATTTTGTCCCTTGCCACTGTACTGAAATCTCTGAGTGTTCTGCCTTTGATTTTCTTGCTTTCTTTGATTTCCTTGCCTTCTTTGATTTCCTTGTCTTCTTTGATTTGCCGTTCGATTTCGATTTTGATTTTGACCTTGCTCTTGCCTCGGAATTTGGTTTGACCAGGAAACTCTCTTTTGGGGAGAGGGTGTCTTGGTTTTGAGAGAACCAGGAAGAGGTAAAAGGGGGCCTAAGGTGCTCCGGGAAGATGAATGCAATGCAGCGGAAGGGGTGGGAGCAGTCCCATTCCTGCGAGGCCCGTTTCCCTGACGAGAAGGGCTAGGAGAAGGCTTGCGACGTGAAGAAGGAGGAGTCGTAGAGCGGCCTCGATTCTTAAGGATAGGAGTGGGAGAAGAGCTTTGGGGCTTGCCTAAAAGTCTGTTGATCTCCACTTTTAACTCTTTAAGAAGGTCTTGCTTGACAGAGAGGGTAGCTTTTTTAACGAGCTCGGAAACACCAACATCAGAGGGGATGGATTGTGCTTCAGTCATGGCTTCATCACGGGCAAGGTTTCTATCTTTCAAAGCATTCTCTTGAACAGCAGAAGAAATGGCAAAATCGGAATGGAGAGTATAGACAAAGAAATCCCAGGCGTTCATGGCATCTTGAAGGAGAGACTCAAGGGCCAAAGAAAAGGTGGAAGAGCCAAAATGAGAGAGTAAAGGGTCAACGGGAGGGCAAGACTTAGTTTTTACTTCCAAAAGACGAAGTCTGAGAGTTTCCGTGGCCGAATCCAAAATGCTTTTGATACTCAAAAGATCTTTTTCTTTTACCTCAAGGAGAGCAAGGTGAAGACCGTTGCGGAATTTTAGAGTCAAATCCCGAACTTTTGATTCTAAAGCCTCTTGATGAAAATCGGAACCCTGCAGCTTTGGGAAAGCAATGCGGCAAGAATGAGGCGTTTCACCGGCGACAAGTTGGCTCTTAAGCTTTTCAATGGAAGCATGAAGGCTGTGGTATTTACGGAAATCCCGCTTATAGGTGGCCATTGAATCTTTCAGAATGGATTGAATTGCAGAAGAAAAGGACGGATGCTCCAATTCTTGAAGAAACTGGTTCTTAGGCAATTGCAGAGATGGCAAAGAAGCGGGATTGACAGCGGGATTGGAAGAAGATGGAGCGGAAAAAACTTGCGGCGAAGCAAAAAGAGGAGCGAGCTGCTGTAACAGAGAGGGGTTTTGTTGCAGTAGTTGCTGTAAAGCGGCAAGAGCGGCAGCGGACGGTGGTGGCGGTACGGTGGCAGCGAATGGCGACGGTACGGCGGCGTCGGGCTGCGGCAAACCAGCGGCTGTGGCAGCGAAGGCAGCGGAGCTGGCAGCGGGATCAGGGGCAGCGGCAGCAGCAGCAGCAGACTGCTGCGCAGCAGCAGTCTGTACGGACTGCTGTACGGACTGCTGCTGCGCAGCACTGAAAAAATGTTGCTGCGCAGCAGCTTGCAGCGCGGCGGCAGGCTGGAACGCAGCAGCAGGCTGGAACGCGGCGGCAGCGAGCTGGAGCGAGGAGGAGGAGGCAGCGAGCTGGAGCGAGGAGGGGTAGCAAGCGGCAGCGGACTGCTGCGCAGCAGCAGAGGGCGGCGGAAGGACCTGCGCAGCAGCAAGAAGAAGCTGCGCAGGGTTTTGCAGGGGAGGCGCATCCTGAGCAGGCGGTAAGGCGGCAAAAGCGGCCTGATCCGGGGGCGGAGGAGCGATGAATCCCTGAAAAGAGGTGCTCAGAGCGGGCAGCGATGGCTGAGGATGATCAGAGGTAGAAGCAGCAGCAGCATTAGCCATTTCTTCCTCGGAAAGCAGCATACCGGCAGCACGAGCTTGAGCATACAAAATGATCTGTTGTTGTTGCCAGAAATCAGGAGCTTCTTCCATAGCTGAAGAGGGAGTTCTCGAACGCTTCCGGGGTCTCACAGAATCTTCTTCGCTAGCTATCATAAAGACACGAATAGGGTTAAGCAACTAAGAGAAATATGTAGCAGTAGAGAAGAAGATAAACGATACAATGAACGAATCAGAGTAGTAAACTAAAGAGAGACGGATCATGACAGATCTTAATCACATGTAAAGCGAGTGAGAGGAAGCGGAGAGAGAGAGAGAGAGAGAGAGAGAGAGAGAGAGAGAGAGAGAGAGAGAGAGAGAGAGAGAGAGAGAGAGAGAGAGAGAGATGGAGATAGAGAGAAGAGACACTTTTGCACACAAATGAAGGGAAAGTACTGATCAATAGCAAAGCCAGACTAGTTTCGCTCGTGAGAGCTCATCAGTGGCGCTAAGGAAGAGGTGGACAGACCCCACACTCTCCAAAAGTACTAACTACAAGTGAGAGCAAAAGTGAGCCAATGTATGGCTTTTATACTAGAAGAAATGGAATAATCCCTGAGCATATGCTTCCAAGGGTCCAAAGTGCTAGTAGGCTAAAGTGCAGGTAGGGCTAAAGTGCTAGTAGGCTAAAGTGCAAGTAGGGCTAAAAATGACCGTTTGGGCTTAAAAAGTGACCGACGGAAATAACCGTTAGGTCGAATGTAGCCGACGGAGCATGAGAAGCACAAACTGCAGAAATAGCTAATTTTTTCAAATTTTTTCTAAGACTAGCAGTACCAACCAATGCCGATGATGCAGAAAAAACTGCTAAAAATAGGCATGGGGCAAAAATAGCTAAACTACCTGAAAAAGCAGTAAAACCCCGAGCTAATGCTTCAAGGGGTGAAGATTACAATGGAAAGAGTAAAACCCTGAGCAAATGCTTCGAAGGGTGAACAATACATAGTAAAACCTCGAGCCAATGCTCCGAGGGTGAGGAAGTACATCAGTGAAATCTACTGTGAACCAAGTAACCCTGTAAGTTACGAGCCCGGAGCCAACAGATGATAGGCCGTCCGAAAAGTGTCGATAACTGCGGATCTTTCAGGAATGCGTCCGAGAGTTTAGGGTTTAGGAATGCCCCAAGGTTTAGAGCCTGAGTAAAAGGAGAGTGCTCAAGCTTCAGCACCAGGGGGGCCCGCCGAACTCTAGGAGGACCAGGAAGACATGCATCGAGAAGAGTAGATCTATCACTGTATGAAGCAGCAGCAGCAAAGCAAAGCAGGATGAAAGCTCTGGGATAGCCACGAGCACGCAAGCGCTGATAAAAGCTGTGTCGAAGAGCAAGAAACCCATCCAAGGTACTTTCTCTGAGAATATAACGCTGAAGCTCGCCAAGAATGAAAGCACGCTTCTGGTGACGCGGGTGGCAGGAAGACCAAGGTAAATACTGATACTTGTTAAGGCTCCCTTTATGACAACTGGAAGAAAGGATACCAGAAGAGCGAAAAGCAGCATCCTTCGAAAAACAAATGTCGAGGATATCTATACTGAAGTCCGAAATCTGCCAGTGTATATGAATGGAGTCCACCAAGGAATCATACCTAGAGAGCCAATGCTCAAGAGAAGTGCGAGAACCCTGCCAGATACCAAAACCATCGTCGATGAAGCGCCTGAAGTAGATAGGCCAGGAGGAAGGGGTCGAAGAAACTGCCAAATCATACTCCAAACTGCAAAGGAAGAGACAAGCGTAGACAACTGCAAAGCTGGTACCCATAGCTGTACCTCTGACCTGAAGCCAAAAATCTGCATCAAACTGAATGTAGTTATGCTCAAGGACTAAAGAGGCAAGATTGAGAACAAGTCTTTCCAAAGGAACAGAGGAAAGCCTGCCAGCAATCATAGACTGAAGACGTCGAAGACCCTCCTGAGTAGGAATACTCGGATACAGAGATTCGATGTCAAATGAAAACAGCAGAATGTCCTGACTAAACTGCCTAGAAGATAAGTCTCTCAGAAGAGCACGAGAATCCACAAGGTGATTAGTCTCCGACAAAAGAATAGGAAGTAGCTGATAATGAAGCCATCTGGACGCATGCTCAAAAATGTAACCAATGCTAGAGCAAATAGGACGACCCACCAGAACGGGCTTATGAACCTTCGGAAGAAGATAAAATAAGCAGGCACGAAAACCAGTAGCAGGCACAAAAAGGATAAACTTAAGAGTAGCAGAATCAATAGTGCCTAAAGCATGAGCAGGAACAACTAAAGATTCAAGTAAACTCCATAAGTAAGACCAAGGGATGTGCGGAACAGAGAGATAAACTGAGGTATCGTGAAGATGCCTATATGCTTCAGAAACATACCAAGATCTGGAGAGAATGGTAACCCCTAAATTCTTATCAGCAGGTTTAATGACAATAGACTCATCAGAACGAAGCGAGCGAAGAGCTAGCATAAGCCTACCATGAAGAAAAGGAGAAAAAGAGTTTCTGGAGACAGCAGAAAGGCGAGAAAGGATAATATCACGACCCATAGAAATAATACTCTCAAGTTCAGGGTTTAGGTCGAAATTACTCCAGGAAAGGTTAGGAATACGAAAAAGAGGAGTAGAATCCACACTGTTTCTAAAATGAAAAGACAAGCGTAAAGTACGAGCAAACGAATCAAAAGCAGAAAGAACAGAGTCATGAGAAGGAGGAGAGGGGTGAGGAATAAACCCGAGACCATAACTGAGAAGCTTCCTCTCATGGAAGGAAAGAGTGCGATGAGCCAGGTTATGAATAGCAGTATTGGTGATTCTGTGATCCACCTGGAACGTCGAGAACCTCCCAAAGAGAAAGACTGCATAGCCATGTCGATCCATCAAGGGCCACCAGAAGAGCTTCCGAGAACGGTGCCCTTCATGACTGGAGAACGGTTCCTTGGTGAAGCTGGATTTTGTCCCTTGCCACTGTACTGAAATCTCTGAGTGTTCTGCCTTTGATTTTCTTGCTTTCTTTGATTTCCTTGCCTTCTTTGATTTCCTTGTCTTCTTTGATTTGCCGTTCGATTTCGATTTTGATTTTGACCTTGCTCTTGCCTCGGAATTTGGTTTGACCAGGAAACTCTCTTTTGGGGAGAGGGTGTCTTGGTTTTGAGAGAACCAGGAAGAGGTAAAAGGGGGCCTAAGGTGCTCCGGGAAGATGAATGCAATGCAGCGGAAGGGGTGGGAGCAGTCCCATTCCTGCGAGGCCCGTTTCCCTGACGAGAAGGGCTAGGAGAAGGCTTGCGACGTGAAGAAGGAGGAGTCGTAGAGCGGCCTCGATTCTTAAGGATAGGAGTGGGAGAAGAGCTTTGGGGCTTGCCTAAAAGTCTGTTGATCTCCACTTTTAACTCTTTAAGAAGGTCTTGCTTGACAGAGAGGGTAGCTTTTTTAACGAGCTCGGAAACACCAACATCAGAGGGGATGGATTGTGCTTCAGTCATGGCTTCATCACGGGCAAGGTTTCTATCTTTCAAAGCATTCTCTTGAACAGCAGAAGAAATGGCAAAATCGGAATGGAGAGTATAGACAAAGAAATCCCAGGCGTTCATGGCATCTTGAAGGAGAGACTCAAGGGCCAAAGAAAAGGTGGAAGAGCCAAAATGAGAGAGTAAAGGGTCAACGGGAGGGCAAGACTTAGTTTTTACTTCCAAAAGACGAAGTCTGAGAGTTTCCGTGGCCGAATCCAAAATGCTTTTGATACTCAAAAGATCTTTTTCTTTTACCTCAAGGAGAGCAAGGTGAAGACCGTTGCGGAATTTTAGAGTCAAATCCCGAACTTTTGATTCTAAAGCCTCTTGATGAAAATCGGAACCCTGCAGCTTTGGGAAAGCAATGCGGCAAGAATGAGGCGTTTCACCGGCGACAAGTTGGCTCTTAAGCTTTTCAATGGAAGCATGAAGGCTGTGGTATTTACGGAAATCCCGCTTATAGGTGGCCATTGAATCTTTCAGAATGGATTGAATTGCAGAAGAAAAGGACGGATGCTCCAATTCTTGAAGAAACTGGTTCTTAGGCAATTGCAGAGATGGCAAAGAAGCGGGATTGACAGCGGGATTGGAAGAAGATGGAGCGGAAAAAACTTGCGGCGAAGCAAAAAGAGGAGCGAGCTGCTGTAACAGAGAGGGGTTTTGTTGCAGTAGTTGCTGTAAAGCGGCAAGAGCGGCAGCGGACGGTGGTGGCGGTACGGTGGCAGCGAATGGCGACGGTACGGCGGCGTCGGGCTGCGGCAAACCAGCGGCTGTGGCAGCGAAGGCAGCGGAGCTGGCAGCGGGATCAGGGGCAGCGGCAGCAGCAGCAGCAGACTGCTGCGCAGCAGCAGTCTGTACGGACTGCTGTACGGACTGCTGCTGCGCAGCACTGAAAAAATGTTGCTGCGCAGCAGCTTGCAGCGCGGTGGCAGGCTGGAACGCAGCAGCAGGCTGGAACGCGGCGGCAGCGAGCTGGAGCGAGGAGGAGGAGGCAGCGAGCTGGAGCGAGGAGGGGTAGCAAGCGGCAGCGGACTGCTGCGCAGCAGCAGAGGGCGGCGGAAGGACCTGCGCAGCAGCAAGAAGAAGCTGCGCAGGGTTTTGCAGGGGAGGCGCATCCTGAGCAGGCGGTAAGGCGGCAAAAGCGGCCTGATCCGGGGGCGGAGGAGCGATGAATCCCTGAAAAGAGGTGCTCAGAGCGGGCAGCGATGGCTGAGGATGATCAGAGGTAGAAGCAGCAGCAGCATTAGCCATTTCTTCCTCGGAAAGCAGCATACCGGCAGCACGAGCTTGAGCATACAAAATGATCTGTTGTTGTTGCCAGAAATCAGGAGCTTCTTCCATAGCTGAAGAGGGAGTTCTCGAACGCTTCTGGGGTCTCACAGAATCTTCTTCGCTAGCTATCATAAAGACACGAATAGGGTTAAGCAACTAAGAGAAATATGTAGCAGTAGAGAAGAAGATAAACGATACAATGAACGAATCAGAGTAGTAAACTAAAGAGAGACGGATCATGACAGATCTTAATCACATGTAAAGCGAGTGAGAGGAAGCGGAGAGAGAGAGAGAGAGAGAGAGAGAGAGAGAGAGAGAGAGAGAGAGAGAGAGAGAGAGAGAGAGAGAGAGAGAGAGAGAGAGAGAGAGAGAGATGGAGATAGAGAGAAGAGACACTTTTGCACACAAATGAAGGGAAAGTACTGATCAATAGCAAAGCCAGACTAGTTTCGCTCGTGAGAGCTCATCAGTGGCGCTAAGGAAGAGGTGGACAGACCCCACACTCTCCAAAAGTACTAACTACAAGTGAGAGCAAAAGTGAGCCAATGTATGGCTTTTATACTAGAAGAAATGGAATAATCCCTGAGCATATGCTTCCAAGGGTCCAAAGTGCTAGTAGGCTAAAGTGCAGGTAGGGCTAAAGTGCTAGTAGGCTAAAGTGCAAGTAGGGCTAAAAATGACCGTTTGGGCTTAAAAAGTGACCGACGGAAATAACCGTTAGGTCGAATGTAGCCGACGGAGCATGAGAAGCACAAACTGCAGAAATAGCTAATTTTTTCAAATTTTTTCTAAGACTAGCAGTACCAACCAATGCCGATGATGCAGAAAAAACTGCTAAAAATAGGCATGGGGCAAAAATAGCTAAACTACCTGAAAAAGCAGTAAAACCCCGAGCTAATGCTTCAAGGGGTGAAGATTACAATGGAAAGAGTAAAACCCTGAGCAAATGCTTCGAAGGGTGAACAATACATAGTAAAACCTCGAGCCAATGCTCCGAGGGTGAGGAAGTACATCAGTGAAATCTACTGTGAACCAAGTAACCCTGTAAGTTACGAGCCCGGAGCCAACAGATGATAGGCCGTCCGAAAAGTGTCGATAACTGCGGATCTTTCAGGAATGCGTCCGAGAGTTTAGGGTTTAGGAATGCCCCAAGGTTTAGAGCCTGAGTAAAAGGAGAGTGCTCAAGCTTCAGCACCAGGGGGGCCCGCCGAACTCTAGGAGGACCAGGAAGACATGCATCGAGAAGAGTAGATCTATCACTGTATGAAGCAGCAGCAGCAAAGCAAAGCAGGATGAAAGCTCTGGGATAGCCACGAGCACGCAAGCGCTGATAAAAGCTGTGTCGAAGAGCAAGAAACCCATCCAAGGTACTTTCTCTGAGAATATAACGCTGAAGCTCGCCAAGAATGAAAGCACGCTTCTGGTGACGCGGGTGGCAGGAAGACCAAGGTAAATACTGATACTTGTTAAGGCTCTTCTGATGACAACTGGAAGAAAGGATACCAGAAGAGCGAAAAGCAGCATCCTTCGAAAAACAAATGTCGAGGATATCTATACTGAAGTCCGAAATCTGCCAGTGTATATGAATGGAGTCCACCAAGGAATCATACCTAGAGAGCCAATGCTCAAGAGAAGTGCGAGAACCCTGCCAGATACCAAAACCATCGTCGATGAAGCGCCTGAAGTAGATAGGCCAGGAGGAAGGGGTCGAAGAAACTGCCAAATCATACTCCAAACTGCAAAGGAAGAGACAAGCGTAGACAACTGCAAAGCTGGTACCCATAGCTGTACCTCTGACCTGAAGCCAAAAATCTGCATCAAACTGAATGTAGTTATGCTCAAGGACTAAAGAGGCAAGATTGAGAACAAGTCTTTCCAAAGGAACAGAGGAAAGCCTGCCAGCAATCATAGACTGAAGACGTCGAAGACCCTCCTGAGTAGGAATACTCGGATACAGAGATTCGATGTCAAATGAAAACAGCAGAATGTCCTGACTAAACTGCCTAGAAGATAAGTCTCTCAGAAGAGCACGAGAATCCACAAGGTGATTAGTCTCCGACAAAAGAATAGGAAGTAGCTGATAATGAAGCCATCTGGACGCATGCTCAAAAATGTAACCAATGCTAGAGCAAATAGGACGACCCACCAGAACGGGCTTATGAACCTTCGGAAGAAGATAAAATAAGCAGGCACGAAAACCAGTAGCAGGCACAAAAAGGATAAACTTAAGAGTAGCAGAATCAATAGTGCCTAAAGCATGAGCAGGAACAACTAAAGATTCAAGTAAACTCCATAAGTAAGACCAAGGGATGTGCGGAACAGAGAGATAAACTGAGGTATCGTGAAGATGCCTATATGCTTCAGAAACATACCAAGATCTGGAGAGAATGGTAACCCCTAAATTCTTATCAGCAGGTTTAATGACAATAGACTCATCAGAACGAAGCGAGCGAAGAGCTAGCATAAGCCTACCATGAAGAAAAGGAGAAAAAGAGTTTCTGGAGACAGCAGAAAGGCGAGAAAGGATAATATCACGACCCATAGAAATAATACTCTCAAGTTCAGGGTTTAGGTCGAAATTACTCCAGGAAAGGTTAGGAATACGAAAAAGAGGAGTAGAATCCACACTGTTTCTAAAATGAAAAGACAAGCGTAAAGTACGAGCAAACGAATCAAAAGCAGAAAGAACAGAGTCATGAGAAGGAGGAGAGGGGTGAGGAATAAACCCGAGACCATAACTGAGAAGCTTCCTCTCATGGAAGGAAAGAGTGCGATGAGCCAGGTTATGAATAGCAGTATTGGTGATTCTGTGATCCACCTGGAACGTCGAGAACCTCCCAAAGAGAAAGACTGCATAGCCATGTCGATCCATCAAGGGCCACCAGAAGAGCTTCCGAGAACGGTGCCCTTCATGACTGGAGAACGGTTCCTTGGTGAAGCTGGATTTTGTCCCTTGCCACTGTACTGAAATCTCTGAGTGTTCTGCCTTTGATTTTCTTGCTTTCTTTGATTTCCTTGCCTTCTTTGATTTCCTTGTCTTCTTTGATTTGCCGTTCGATTTCGATTTTGATTTTGACCTTGCTCTTGCCTCGGAATTTGGTTTGACCAGGAAACTCTCTTTTGGGGAGAGGGTGTCTTGGTTTTGAGAGAACCAGGAAGAGGTAAAAGGGGGCCTAAGGTGCTCCGGGAAGATGAATGCAATGCAGCGGAAGGGGTGGGAGCAGTCCCATTCCTGCGAGGCCCGTTTCCCTGACGAGAAGGGCTAGGAGAAGGCTTGCGACGTGAAGAAGGAGGAGTCGTAGAGCGGCCTCGATTCTTAAGGATAGGAGTGGGAGAAGAGCTTTGGGGCTTGCCTAAAAGTCTGTTGATCTCCACTTTTAACTCTTTAAGAAGGTCTTGCTTGACAGAGAGGGTAGCTTTTTTAACGAGCTCGGAAACACCAACATCAGAGGGGATGGATTGTGCTTCAGTCATGGCTTCATCACGGGCAAGGTTTCTATCTTTCAAAGCATTCTCTTGAACAGCAGAAGAAATGGCAAAATCGGAATGGAGAGTATAGACAAAGAAATCCCAGGCGTTCATGGCATCTTGAAGGAGAGACTCAAGGGCCAAAGAAAAGGTGGAAGAGCCAAAATGAGAGAGTAAAGGGTCAACGGGAGGGCAAGACTTAGTTTTTACTTCCAAAAGACGAAGTCTGAGAGTTTCCGTGGCCGAATCCAAAATGCTTTTGATACTCAAAAGATCTTTTTCTTTTACCTCAAGGAGAGCAAGGTGAAGACCGTTGCGGAATTTTAGAGTCAAATCCCGAACTTTTGATTCTAAAGCCTCTTGATGAAAATCGGAACCCTGCAGCTTTGGGAAAGCAATGCGGCAAGAATGAGGCGTTTCACCGGCGACAAGTTGGCTCTTAAGCTTTTCAATGGAAGCATGAAGGCTGTGGTATTTACGGAAATCCCGCTTATAGGTGGCCATTGAATCTTTCAGAATGGATTGAATTGCAGAAGAAAAGGACGGATGCTCCAATTCTTGAAGAAACTGGTTCTTAGGCAATTGCAGAGATGGCAAAGAAGCGGGATTGACAGCGGGATTGGAAGAAGATGGAGCGGAAAAAACTTGCGGCGAAGCAAAAAGAGGAGCGAGCTGCTGTAACAGAGAGGGGTTTTGTTGCAGTAGTTGCTGTAAAGCGGCAAGAGCGGCAGCGGACGGTGGTGGCGGTACGGTGGCAGCGAATGGCGACGGTACGGCGGCGTCGGGCTGCGGCAAACCAGCGGCTGTGGCAGCGAAGGCAGCGGAGCTGGCAGCGGGATCAGGGGCAGCGGCAGCAGCAGCAGCAGACTGCTGCGCAGCAGCAGTCTGTACGGACTGCTGTACGGACTGCTGCTGCGCAGCACTGAAAAAATGTTGCTGCGCAGCAGCTTGCAGCGCGGCGGCAGGCTGGAACGCAGCAGCAGGCTGGAACGCGGCGGCAGCGAGCTGGAGCGAGGAGGAGGAGGCAGCGAGCTGGAGCGAGGAGGGGTAGCAAGCGGCAGCGGACTGCTGCGCAGCAGCAGAGGGCGGCGGAAGGACCTGCGCAGCAGCAAGAAGAAGCTGCGCAGGGTTTTGCAGGGGAGGCGCATCCTGAGCAGGCGGTAAGGCGGCAAAAGCGGCCTGATCCGGGGGCGGAGGAGCGATGAATCCCTGAAAAGAGGTGCTCAGAGCGGGCAGCGATGGCTGAGGATGATCAGAGGTAGAAGCAGCAGCAGCATTAGCCATTTCTTCCTCGGAAAGCAGCATACCGGCAGCACGAGCTTGAGCATACAAAATGATCTGTTGTTGTTGCCAGAAATCAGGAGCTTCTTCCATAGCTGAAGAGGGAGTTCTCGAACGCTTCCGGGGTCTCACAGAATCTTCTTCGCTAGCTATCATAAAGACACGAATAGGGTTAAGCAACTAAGAGAAATATGTAGCAGTAGAGAAGAAGATAAACGATACAATGAACGAATCAGAGTAGTAAACTAAAGAGAGACGGATCATGACAGATCTTAATCACATGTAAAGCGAGTGAGAGGAAGCGGAGAGAGAGAGAGAGAGAGAGAGAGAGAGAGAGAGAGAGAGAGAGAGAGAGAGAGAGAGAGAGAGAGAGAGAGAGAGAGAGAGATGGAGATAGAGAGAAGAGACACTTTTGCACACAAATGAAGGGAAAGTACTGATCAATAGCAAAGCCAGACTAGTTTCGCTCGTGAGAGCTCATCAGTGGCGCTAAGGAAGAGGTGGACAGACCCCACACTCTCCAAAAGTACTAACTACAAGTGAGAGCAAAAGTGAGCCAATGTATGGCTTTTATACTAGAAGAAATGGAATAATCCCTGAGCATATGCTTCCAAGGGTCCAAAGTGCTAGTAGGCTAAAGTGCAGGTAGGGCTAAAGTGCTAGTAGGCTAAAGTGCAAGTAGGGCTAAAAATGACCGTTTGGGCTTAAAAAGTGACCGACGGAAATAACCGTTAGGTCGAATGTAGCCGACGGAGCATGAGAAGCACAAACTGCAGAAATAGCTAATTTTTTCAAATTTTTTCTAAGACTAGCAGTACCAACCAATGCCGATGATGCAGAAAAAACTGCTAAAAATAGGCATGGGGCAAAAATAGCTAAACTACCTGAAAAAGCAGTAAAACCCCGAGCTAATGCTTCAAGGGGTGAAGATTACAATGGAAAGAGTAAAACCCTGAGCAAATGCTTCGAAGGGTGAACAATACATAGTAAAACCTCGAGCCAATGCTCCGAGGGTGAGGAAGTACATCAGTGAAATCTACTGTGAACCAAGTAACCCTGTAAGTTACGAGCCCGGAGCCAACAGATGATAGGCCGTCCGAAAAGTGTCGATAACTGCGGATCTTTCAGGAATGCGTCCGAGAGTTTAGGGTTTAGGAATGCCCCAAGGTTTAGAGCCTGAGTAAAAGGAGAGTGCTCAAGCTTCAGCACCAGGGGGGCCCGCCGAACTCTAGGAGGACCAGGAAGACATGCATCGAGAAGAGTAGATCTATCACTGTATGAAGCAGCAGCAGCAAAGCAAAGCAGGATGAAAGCTCTGGGATAGCCACGAGCACGCAAGCGCTGATAAAAGCTGTGTCGAAGAGCAAGAAACCCATCCAAGGTACTTTCTCTGAGAATATAACGCTGAAGCTCGCCAAGAATGAAAGCACGCTTCTGGTGACGCGGGTGGCAGGAAGACCAAGGTAAATACTGATACTTGTTAAGGCTCTTCTGATGACAACTGGAAGAAAGGATACCAGAAGAGCGAAAAGCAGCATCCTTCGAAAAACAAATGTCGAGGATATCTATACTGAAGTCCGAAATCTGCCAGTGTATATGAATGGAGTCCACCAAGGAATCATACCTAGAGAGCCAATGCTCAAGAGAAGTGCGAGAACCCTGCCAGATACCAAAACCATCGTCGATGAAGCGCCTGAAGTAGATAGGCCAGGAGGAAGGGGTCGAAGAAACTGCCAAATCATACTCCAAACTGCAAAGGAAGAGACAAGCGTAGACAACTGCAAAGCTGGTACCCATAGCTGTACCTCTGACCTGAAGCCAAAAATCTGCATCAAACTGAATGTAGTTATGCTCAAGGACTAAAGAGGCAAGATTGAGAACAAGTCTTTCCAAAGGAACAGAGGAAAGCCTGCCAGCAATCATAGACTGAAGACGTCGAAGACCCTCCTGAGTAGGAATACTCGGATACAGAGATTCGATGTCAAATGAAAACAGCAGAATGTCCTGACTAAACTGCCTAGAAGATAAGTCTCTCAGAAGAGCACGAGAATCCACAAGGTGATTAGTCTCCGACAAAAGAATAGGAAGTAGCTGATAATGAAGCCATCTGGACGCATGCTCAAAAATGTAACCAATGCTAGAGCAAATAGGACGACCCACCAGAACGGGCTTATGAACCTTCGGAAGAAGATAAAATAAGCAGGCACGAAAACCAGTAGCAGGCACAAAAAGGATAAACTTAAGAGTAGCAGAATCAATAGTGCCTAAAGCATGAGCAGGAACAACTAAAGATTCAAGTAAACTCCATAAGTAAGACCAAGGGATGTGCGGAACAGAGAGATAAACTGAGGTATCGTGAAGATGCCTATATGCTTCAGAAACATACCAAGATCTGGAGAGAATGGTAACCCCTAAATTCTTATCAGCAGGTTTAATGACAATAGACTCATCAGAACGAAGCGAGCGAAGAGCTAGCATAAGCCTACCATGAAGAAAAGGAGAAAAAGAGTTTCTGGAGACAGCAGAAAGGCGAGAAAGGATAATATCACGACCCATAGAAATAATACTCTCAAGTTCAGGGTTTAGGTCGAAATTACTCCAGGAAAGGTTAGGAATACGAAAAAGAGGAGTAGAATCCACACTGTTTCTAAAATGAAAAGACAAGCGTAAAGTACGAGCAAACGAATCAAAAGCAGAAAGAACAGAGTCATGAGAAGGAGGAGAGGGGTGAGGAATAAACCCGAGACCATAACTGAGAAGCTTCCTCTCATGGAAGGAAAGAGTGCGATGAGCCAGGTTATGAATAGCAGTATTGGTGATTCTGTGATCCACCTGGAACGTCGAGAACCTCCCAAAGAGAAAGACTGCATAGCCATGTCGATCCATCAAGGGCCACCAGAAGAGCTTCCGAGAACGGTGCCCTTCATGACTGGAGAACGGTTCCTTGGTGAAGCTGGATTTTGTCCCTTGCCACTGTACTGAAATCTCTGAGTGTTCTGCCTTTGATTTTCTTGCTTTCTTTGATTTCCTTGCCTTCTTTGATTTCCTTGTCTTCTTTGATTTGCCGTTCGATTTCGATTTTGATTTTGACCTTGCTCTTGCCTCGGAATTTGGTTTGACCAGGAAACTCTCTTTTGGGGAGAGGGTGTCTTGGTTTTGAGAGAACCAGGAAGAGGTAAAAGGGGGCCTAAGGTGCTCCGGGAAGATGAATGCAATGCAGCGGAAGGGGTGGGAGCAGTCCCATTCCTGCGAGGCCCGTTTCCCTGACGAGAAGGGCTAGGAGAAGGCTTGCGACGTGAAGAAGGAGGAGTCGTAGAGCGGCCTCGATTCTTAAGGATAGGAGTGGGAGAAGAGCTTTGGGGCTTGCCTAAAAGTCTGTTGATCTCCACTTTTAACTCTTTAAGAAGGTCTTGCTTGACAGAGAGGGTAGCTTTTTTAACGAGCTCGGAAACACCAACATCAGAGGGGATGGATTGTGCTTCAGTCATGGCTTCATCACGGGCAAGGTTTCTATCTTTCAAAGCATTCTCTTGAACAGCAGAAGAAATGGCAAAATCGGAATGGAGAGTATAGACAAAGAAATCCCAGGCGTTCATGGCATCTTGAAGGAGAGACTCAAGGGCCAAAGAAAAGGTGGAAGAGCCAAAATGAGAGAGTAAAGGGTCAACGGGAGGGCAAGACTTAGTTTTTACTTCCAAAAGACGAAGTCTGAGAGTTTCCGTGGCCGAATCCAAAATGCTTTTGATACTCAAAAGATCTTTTTCTTTTACCTCAAGGAGAGCAAGGTGAAGACCGTTGCGGAATTTTAGAGTCAAATCCCGAACTTTTGATTCTAAAGCCTCTTGATGAAAATCGGAACCCTGCAGCTTTG